>APFE031110914.1:245317-276381 GCA_000404065.3 Pinus taeda
ATAGACATGATCCATATGTCTAAAAATAGACATAGTCTAAAAATAGACTTGCGCCAAAAATAGCTTGCGGGCCCACTTAGTGAAGGCGACTCTTTTCACTAAGCTCCATCATCTTGTTGCAATCTCAACAAATTGTTCATCTAGACAATGGTCAATTTATTGATGTATTATGTGTTCCAACCTTATCCTCCAACCTTCCATCTATATATTAGATAACTCATTCAAGTGAAAGTAAAACTATTGAATTTTCACCTCACGATGTTGTAATTAAGGATCTAAGAGATCCTAGATAGATTTTAGCTACTGGCTTTGTTGATGATTCTACAAGGTTGTATAAGTTTAACAACTTTAGGTCATCAATTCTTCCCTCGGTATTTGTTGCTCATAATGATGAAGTGAGCAAACTTTGGCATGAGCAATTTGGTCACTTAAATTATACTGCCTTCAAAATCTATGTAAAGAAAATATGGTGACAGGTCTTCCTATGGTATCTTGCAGAGATGGTGTTAGTTCCGGATGTGTACTCGGAAAAAATCATCGGGATAGTTTTGAAAAACGTGTCTCTTGGCACGCCTCAACCCCTTTACAACATGTGCATAGTGATTTATGTGGTCCACTTCCAATTGTTTCATTCTTTGGCTACAATTTATTCTTAACTTTCATTGATGATTTCTCTAGACACACTTGGGTATACTTCTTAAAACTAAAAGAGTGAAGTATTTAACATGTTCTTGGTCTTTAAGGCCTTTGTTGAGAAACAATCTGGACATCAAATTCTTAAGCTAAGATCTGATAATGGAAAATAATATGTTAACAACAAATTCATTAACTTTTGCATTGAACATGGAATTCAAATGCAACATATTGTTCCATATACTCCACAACAAAATGGTGTAGCTGAAAGGAAGAATCGCACCTTAAAGGAAATGGCTAATTGTATGCTTCAATCTGGAGGACTTAGTCTTAATTTTTTGGCATAAGCAATTAAATGTGAAAATTACATAGTAAATCACACTCCTATTAAGGTTTTAAAGAATATCACTCCAGAATAAGCATGGAGCTCAATTAAACCAGATGTAAGTCACTTTCATGTTTTTGGAAGTGAAGCATGGGCCCATATTCCAGATGAGAAACATAAAGCTTTAGAACCTAAGAGTGAAACATGTATTTTTTTTGGATACTCTAAAGATGTCAAAGGATATAGACTTATTACACTTAAGTCCAAAAATATTATCATTAGATGAGATGTAAAGTTTGCTGAAAATATATCGACCTACGAGCCTAGTTCTGCGGATGTGCTACCTCTCTCTATCCCTTCTACTTTTGAAAATATATCTTCTTCAGATGATGACAACGACGATGGCAATCCTCCCCCACCTTCTCAGGATCCTCCTTCAACTCCTCAACTTTCAAAATGGGTCTGTGCTACTCGTGATGCAACAAGTTCTCTTGCAGGTGATCCTATAGATCAACAACGTACACATTCTCAGTTTGATAGAGCTTCTTCTTTACTGGCTCAAGCTTCAACGAATTATGATCCTGACACCTTTGGAGAAGCTTCAAGCCATCCAGATTGGGATGCAGCTATGAATGGAGAATATCGTTCATTATTGGCGAATGATACATGGGATCTTATTCCTCTTCCAAAGGGAATAAAACTTGTTAAATGTAAATGGGTTTTTAGAACCAAGTTTGGACCAAATGGAAAATTTGATAAACATAAATCTCGTCTTGTTGCTAAGGGCTTTTCACAAGTTGAAGGCATTGACTATACTAAAACCTTCTCCCCTATTGCTAAAATGAACTCTATCCGCCTTGTTATTTCCCTCGCTGCCTCTTTCAAATGGGAAGTCCATCATATGGATGTTAAATCTACCTTCTTGCATGGGGACTTGCATGAAGAAATCTATATGGAACAACGTCCTAGCTTTATACAAATAGAATCCATCCTTGTATGTCAGCTTAAGAAATCCCTTTATGGTCTCAAGCAAGCCCCTTGGGCTTGGTATGCCAAAATGGATAGCTTTCTTTTAGATACTCGCTTTTCTAGGTGTCATTCTGACATTACTGTCTACACCAATAAAGTGGGTAAGTTTGTTATCATTCTTATTCTTTGTGTTGATGATCATATCCTTATTGGTAGTGATCCGAACCTTATAAACCATGTGAAGTCGAGCCTTAAAACGAAGTTTGAAATGACAGACTTAGGACACTCACATTATTTTCTTAGTCTTCAAGTCTTGCAATCCAAGGAAGGTATTTCCCTTTCCCAATCCAAGTATGTCTATGATCTTCTACGCCACTTTCACATGGAATACTATAAGCCATTCCCTTCTCCCATTCAGTCTGGAGCCAAACTTTGAATCATTTGTACTTCCCCTGAAGTTGATGCTACCTTATACCATTAGCTTGTAGGAAAACTTTTGTATCTGACCCATACTCGTCCTAACATTTCCTTTGTTGTTGGCCTTATTGCTTGGTTTATGCAAAACCCACATGAAAGTCATTGGAAAGAAGCTAAAAAAATACTTCGTTATGTTTGAGGTACAGTTTAGTTTGGGATTCATTATAGTGCAGAAGCATCTCCTCTATTGGTTGGTTTCACTGATTCCAATTGGGCTGGTGACCCTGATGATCGAAAGTCTACTGCCGGTTATATCTTCACTCTTGGTTTTGGACCTATTACATGGGCTTCCAAGAAACAAAGTTCCATTTCTCTCTCTTCAGTAGAAGCAGAGTATCGTGGCACCATAGAAGCTAGTAAGGAAGTCTTCTGGCTTCGTGAGACCCTATAAGGGTTTGGCTTTCAGCAATAGCATCCGACTACACTTTGGTGTGATAATAAAAGTGCCATTCAACTATGTAAAGATCGAGTCCAACATCAACGTAGTAAACACATTGAGCTACACATGCACTTCATCAGAAAGCTCATCCATGACCATGCTCTTGAAGTGCAATATTGTTCAATAGATGATCAAGTTGCAGACATCATTACAAAGGCTCTCATAGAGGCGAAGTTTACTAAACTTCAATTTCTGGTTGGAGTTCAGGAAGTTGTCACTAAGGGGGATAGGTTCTAATGCCTCCTTCCTTCTCCTATTTTTTCATATTTGTACATCCTTCAATCCTATCCCAAGTTGTTCTTAACGGGGGATGTTAGGATATTCCAACACATAGCAAATAGTTAAGTATAACTTGGTCTAGTGTGGAGTTAGGTAAAGTGTGTTTCTTTACTATGTACTTTAGTAACTTACAACCTGATGGCCATGATATGTTCTAGACATGAAGTGATCTGACGCTTCATTCTCTCCTCGGTATTACCGAAACTTGATCCGTGGCTTAACACCTGATTGGTCAATGATCTCTATTTAAAGAGCATGGAGGGTCATTTGCAGGGTGACCATTCGTGAGAGAAGCTTATGCAACTTTTCTTTATTTTACATTAATAAATTGCCTGAAGTGGTTTGGAATGTTTCCCTCTTTGAGGGTTTTAACCATGTCAAGAATACTGGTGTATTGATCTGTGATCTATTTGTGAGCGGTGTCCTATCTGAGGAACTGACCTTGTAAATTCCTACATGGGACACGTATTCCAAGTTGAAAAAAAAAAATTGATGGGTATCACTGATGATTAATTAAGGTTAAGGATATTGGAAAAGGCATTGGCAAAGGGAAAGTGGTATTATTAGCATTTATTTATGAAAATGAAGGAAAATAGGAGAAAAGGAAGGACAAAGGTCACATATTTGCATGAAAGGGAAATTGAAGTAAAAATGAATAAAATTGAAGAAAATGGAGGCATCAATGATAAAAATGCTTCTGAGGATCAGTTCACAAATTTTTGTTGGATAGATTTTTATCAGTTTAGTTTTGAATCTCTCTTCTATTCTCTCATTCTCTCATACTCTTGTACACTTAGAGTATTCTTGGAGCATTCTTGGAGAACTTTGGCA
Organism: Pinus taeda; assembly: GCA_000404065.3. NCBI lineage: Eukaryota > Viridiplantae > Streptophyta > Pinopsida > Pinales > Pinaceae > Pinus > Pinus taeda. The sequence goes on from APFE031110914.1 coordinate 249,271, forward strand.
TATATTGGATTTGGAGAATGAAGGAAAAGGAAAGTAGGAAAGTGCAAGGGAACAGGTGGATCAACATCTACAGTTGGATTTCTTTGCAATTAACAGGTTGCATGTGTGATTTCCTTGCTGATTTCTAGATGCATGGTATATGCATGTGATTTGTTGGTTGTGTTGTCATTGGCATGGAGATTTTACTGGATTGACAATGGTTTTATCCTTGCCTTTCCATTTCCTGGATAGCCATGGTGTTGTGGGTTTTTTTTTCCACTTGATTGTTTTCTGATTGGTGCTCATAATTCCTTAAGGATGTGGGTTGGAACAAATGCTCTAGAGTTCCTAGTAAAACTTCAGTTGAGTTGCTAGTCCTGGATCCTAGGTTGAGACAAACGCTCTGGAGACCTTGGTGGGTTGAGTTACTAGTCCTTGGAGTTGGGTTGGACAAATGTTTTAGAGCCTTGGAAGGTTGTGGGTTGAGTTACTAGTTCCTAGAGCCCTAAACAACTTGGGTAGAGATCATTCTGGTTGGTGTTAATGATGTCTAACCATGAGGTGGAATCAATGGTTGAGGGTTGATTTGGTTTGGCATCTGGAAGCCATGGTTTGGTTTGTTTGGTTATTCCATGAGATCCCACATTCATGCTTGGAATATGCCGTGGGGGTGATTGGCTAAAAGAGAGATTTGTTTCAACACAATCTATGGTCGGGCGGTACGTGGAAGTCCCTAACTTGCTTGTTATTTCCATATGTTAATAAGATCTATTTCTCTACTTTGATTCATGTATACTTGTAGTGATTATATTGGTGATATTATGTTTGAGTTTCCATGGTTTCTATGTTGGTTATTTTATGGTTATATGATGTTTATATGATGTGTATCATCTATGCCTCTTGCCATGAACTGCCTAATTATTGAATGGTTGGTGAATATATGGACTAATAAGTGTTATTGCAGCTATGTGGAGAGGGAATAGAGCCTTCTTAGTGATTCTTAGATGAATATCAGATAACTATGATTAGATATGAATTCATGACCTATAGCTTACATGTTTTCCATGTGTTTGACGAAATGTTTGTTATGTTCTAGGAAATATAGGTCAAGTTCTACCTCTAAGTTTGATTGGTTAGCTTTGTTAGTATGTCATTAATGATTATGAGAAGTCTCAAGAAGTTATGGGAAGTGGTCTGGAGGCTGACCTGGAATTGTGGCTCAGATCTCAGGACCACACCCTCTTAACTGGACATTTTGGGTCACAACCACACTCAGGCAATATTATGTGTGTGGTTGTAGACCTTCAAACACACCCAAGCCTTGTCATGCTTGTGGTTGGGGGTTAAATTGTGAGAAAATGAGCCCCAACTCAGGGTTTCATCACTTGGGGTGGTTCTTTGGCCCCTGAGTGTCATGTAGCCCTAAGGGATGTGTTGAGTTATCATTTGGTGGTTAGTTATAGACCCCACTTCCTTAACTCGAGCTAGGAGTTTGGGTCATGTCATAGTAACTCTTTGTCTCATGTTTACCCTGGAAAGCTGGTGAAATTGGGTAAATGAGGGAGGGGTGGGTTACACTTGGTGTCTTCTTATGTGTTAATACACACACATAATTGTTAGCCAACCAAAGATACAATTAAACACATTTACCCATCACCTTGGCATATTTGTAATAAGAATATTGATGTGAGGTTACTTGAAACATCAAATCTCAAGTTAGTATGTCAGTTAGGAAGTAGGATAACTATCAAAATCTACCATGTCAATCATTTTATCATTTCACAATTATGATATCAACACAAATATGCATATGATACACAATCATCCTTCATATATCACACTCTGTGATTTATACCATGTTGTAATAGAAACCAAATTTATTTTCCCATGGATTTAGTATTGAAATCTCCATCTAATGTCACACGTTGTAACAGAGCTCTTAAAATTATCCTCCTAGGTGTTGGGCAATTGACATTGTCTAGTTGATTAATGGCACTTGGTATGTTGACATTGATGTCAATCGAACTAGCATTGAGGCAGATTCCAGGAAGAGGGTTTGCAACCATATTTCAAGTATAAAATGGGCTCAAGGACTGCATCAATTGTATGTGGAAGTCCATATATATATCTCAGGATCTAAAGTTATTGATAGCCGAGGTAAGGATCTTGAAGTCCTTAGGAGAAGGCTGAAATACAGAACCAAGGAAGCAAGCCAAATTCAAAATCCCAAATTTCAAAGGATCAAAGTCTTAGGAACTTTGGGAGGTCGAAATATCAGAGATCAAAGATTTCATAACCTCACTATAATTTCTTTTTGAGAATGTCTAGATCTGATACCAGGGAGTCGATTCTCAGAACATCAAATATCAAAAGGGATGAATATCAGATCATGCATAATATCGGGGAGTAGGTGGAACATCAGAACCCCAAATTTTGAAAGGTTAAAATATTAGGAGGTCACATATCGAAACCTCAGAGGTTCAGAACTTCAAGTTTTCAGAACCTCATAGCTTATTATAAATTCATTTCTTTGAAAAGCACCAAGGGTTGCGAGGAGCTAGAATTACAAAGGAAATAATTGCAAAACCAAGTACCAAGGGACCCTTTCTCTCTCCTCTAACAAGATACATGGAAACAACTGATTAGCCCTTAGGAGTTGATGGTGGTAGATGATTTCATCATGACATGGAAGTATGAAGGACACGTGGCATTCAAATTCAACATTATTGGGTGGCCTAATGGGGTAAATCCTGGTGACACGAGTCAACACTATGGATACGCCACATGTATCAAAGACTGAAGATTTCGTAGCTCCTCTGTAATTGAACTTTGAAGAAAGTTTTGATACCAGGTAGCTCTGATGTGTTGGATTATGGTCGTGGAAGCTAAAAGAACCAAGGGCAGAGATAAAATACACAAGGATATATGCCCCCGATAAGGCCCTGAAGGCCTTAGCACCTAAGTGCTATGTTTTCAATCACAACACCTAATCCCATGGAGGAAATGCGATAAGGAGCTAAGAAAAAGGGACTAAGGGCCAGGCTCAGGATTTCAGGATCTCGTAATATTGTAAGCTCACATTAATAAAACTTTACAATATGTGGGAGCTCTGAAATTCCAATACAGAGGTGTATGAAGCCATTGGTCATAACACCTGGTCCCATGGAGGAAAAACAATAAGAGGTGAAGCAGAAGGGGCTAAAGGCCAAGATCAAAATTTCGTGTTTTTGTAACATCAAAATAATAAAAGTTATGATATGTGGAGCTCCAATATGCAATACAGAGGAGTATGAAAGAGTTATGAGTTGAGAACTAAGAAGTAACTGCGTACAAAAGAGTTGGTAGCTGGAGTAATGGAGACAAAGACCTAGATCATTGGGTCAAGGAGACAAGGACCATGATTGTGAAGGAGGATTTAAATGGATCCTGTTATGAGCTGAGAAGTAAGCCACCTTTGGTCTCCCTATGCACGCTTCATTGAATTGGATGAAGACCATATGCTTGAGGACAAGAGATTGATTACAAAAAGAAAAAATCCAGGTTGGAGTACATTTTGAGCTTTGCGATCAAATGAATAAGCATGGAGAGCCTCGTTGGAGTGTGCAGGCAGACTGAGGATTTATTTATCAACATCAAAAATATCATGAGCCCATTCCCAATGTTTAATGTGGCTGAAGACATCAGGAATTTTGATGCAATAGAAACATGGAAAGCCATGCAAGAGTACTCTTGGGAAATGTGAATGGTAGGTTATTAGTCAACAAAGAGAGCATCATTCCTAGCACTGTAGTGGAACAAAACAAATGATCACAATTGAGAGAAGTGGGGAATACAGTATTGTTGTGTGAGCTTAAGAGAGTGGAGCATAGTATATGAAAGTTGAGAAAATGGCCCAAGTGTTGAACTGAGGCAAAGTGTTGCAGAGATTTTTGATTAAGAGATGAAGGAGAAGCAAGGAGCACAGTTCATAGGAGAACTGCAGTGGATCATATTTTTATTTCTCTGTATTTGTATTTTCCCTTGTTTTTAGTTTGAAAATTGTATGAAAGGTAGAACAATAGCTAGAGCAGGTGGTGGTCTGCATTCATAAGAGGTTTTTTCCTCTTAGAAAGTAGGTGCTTGTTATCTTAAGGGGTTCGATGCCTCCTGTGAGCGGGTGCTCACAAAATAATTGTTGTAATTAAGTAGGTGCTTAATTAACATCATAACAAAAAACAAATTGGTGGTTTTTTCCCTTTGGGTTTCCACGTAAAAATACTTGTGTCAATATGTGTATGTTTCTCATGTGATGGATTGTATGTACTTGTGAATTCCTTCTTGCTGATAATTTGTATTGTGTATGAAAGCTCTCACAAGTAACTGACTTTGGTGAAAAGTCTTAAATACTTATACTTAAAATTTGAAAGAACTTCACTATTATTGATTCACCTCCCCCCACTCTCAGTAAGTCCTTATTCCAACACTAAGCCCATTCAATCCTAGTGTTGAACCTGGGTGCTTTGATACCACACTATAATTCTCCCTCCCACCCCCTTGTTCTCCCTTGGGCTATGGAAGGTGTTACTTTATAATTAAACCAACCATAAAGGTATGTTATGAAGACGGGGTTAGAAAAATCCTCTTTTCTGACCTTTTCAAGAGCCAAAAGAAACACCACCATCATGTTCAACTCTTCGAGAGATTTCCGATGATGTAAATTATATCGTAATCCAACTCCCAACTTGAAAGTTATACCCATTTGAAGTTTATCCCAGTTAAATATTTCCACATTAGTAAGAAACTACCACATGACATCTACGCGTGACCACATGGCTCTGCCATGTCACCCTAGATATTCCATGTAACTTATGGATCCATCATGGAACCTAAGTGACCATAGTCATGCCTTCGTGGTGCTTTCTACCTCATCTTAATTTACAAGCCTCACTAAATCTTTCCCATTCATGCAAATCAATGTTTTCATGCTATATTTGATTCTAGGGGAAATCTGGGTGTACATGATTTTTCACTTTGGGACACCCCTAAACCCCTAGAACTTTGGATCACCATAACTCCAAAGGATATCCACTCCCAAACCACCATTTATGGTTTTTGTAAGCATGACCATGTCTTACCCCCAGATGGCCTGGATATAAATTTCACTCACGAGTTAATACAACCTCGCAACAATAATACACCAAGTGGTACCGCTTCAAAATTTGGGTCATCAAATATCTTGTCCTAACAAGATTTCCATAAAAAATTTGAGCTCTCCAAAAATCTAGCTTCTCCAATTTTTTTCCCAAGTTGAAAGTCCTAGATACTCCAGATCCTAGATACATCTATAATACCTTTAAGTATTTGGCCATTTTTTATATATGTATGCACCTAAGTGTCAAACCCTAGAAACACATCCAACCCCAAATACAAAATCTGCCAAGAACTCATTCGACCCTGGATATAAAATCCAACTTTCATAACACTTAGATTTATAAAGTTTTATATCTTTAAGGTACTTTACCAAGATTCTTATTGAATCAAGGAATTTCTCAGAACACCCATTTACAAAGATTAAATTGTTATTCAAACACTAAAAATACCAAATATTATGCATAACCATAATACAATCAATGGACCTATCAACATGCTCGCTATCAGGCTCTGAAAGAGGTTAAGCCATAACTAACACTACTATGTGAATTCGAATATATTAGAATCATATTAAACCATAGAATGGGTCCCAAACAAACACTTTGAGATCTACTGATATGTCATTTATTGCCCCAAACATAGTGTTTTCTCAAGAAAGATAATCAAATTATTTAAACAATCACACAAACATGTTATTCACAACTTATTAGAAAATGAAATCACAATCTATAACAGTTTGGTTAGGCACATCCAGTAGTCTCACATGACCATATAGATAGCTTTACACTTCATGGAAATATGATGAAACACAAAGGCCTCAAATCCCCTCATAACGATGACAACATACATATAAAGCATCTCATCATAAACAAACAGGGATATCACATTCCTTTAATGCTGACACATTCACTACTATAACATATATCCAATAGTATTCATCATTCATTGTCCAACACATATGTAAGAAAATACACTTATCTATATAACTTGAATGACAGGGAATCCAATGAGTGACTTTAACTCTCCACCTAGCCATAGTCTACCTACACTGCAATCTTTCTTGCAGGTAACCACCCCTGAGCTAGATTAAGAGTGCACTGATTTAAGTACTCAAGGTAAATTCACACTAATACAAGTCAACCAAATCACATAGGAATCCAAAGCACACAATGTCTCTACCCACTAAGAAATACAAGAATCCAAAGCACAAAGTGTCTCCACCTGCTAAACACTACAGGAATCCAGAGCACACGGTGTCTCCACCTGCTAAACACTACAGGAATCCAGAGCACACAGTGTCTCCACCTTCCAACTAGTACAATAATCTAAAGCACGCAGTGTCTCCACCTGCTAACCACTATAGGAATCCAAAGCACAGAGTGTCTCCACATGCTAACTGCTACAACAATCTACAGCACATGGTGTCTCCACCTACTAACCACAAGATTAATTTCAAGCACATAATGTCTCCACCTACTAAGCACTATAGGAATCCAGAGAACACAATGTCTCCACTTGTTAACCACTACAGGAATATAGAAATCGAGTGTCTCCACCTGCTAAGAACCAAAGGAGTCCAGAGCACACATTGTCTACACCTACAAAACATTACAAGAATCTAGATCACATGGTGTCTCCACCTGCTAAGCACTATAGGAATCTAGAGCACATAGTGTCTCCACCTACTAAACACTATAGGAATCTAAAGCACAAATTGTATCCACCTACTCTTTTCTTATCTTCTATTAATGCCATGCTCCTCTATGTACTCCTACATTCCCTGATCTTCGCATCGACCTTCTCTTCTATGAGTTCCCTTACACTTCCTGTTTTCACATCTAAGCATATTGTGTCCCATTCTCCTTCCTGTCAATCTATTTTGTTGCCAACCTAGTTACCTACCTCTTGTGTGTTGACCATACGAACTATTAAAAATACTGAGAGGGGGGGTGAATCAGTATTCCTTAGAAATTATCACTTTTAAATATTTTTAGAGCATTAGTTAATCTTCAATTATTATTAATCTTTATGCAATAATAAAAATAAATAAAGTAACATAGTAGGCTCAAGAATTTTAGGTGGAAAACCCCTTCCGAGTCAAAAACCATCGAACACTTTTCTAATAAATTCTTTAATCTTCAGCCCCCATTGAAATGAAAGAAACAACTTCCTAGAATTTTATAAAAGCATTCTCCTCCAGCTCCCACTGGAAGGATGCCCCAACGCCCTGGTTTCTTTAGTAATCAACTGAATGGATGCCCCAACACCCTAGCGATCCACAACTTCTCCTAGCACCACCCTACCACCTTGAAGTGTTCATAGGCCCCAACTTGTAGGTGACTTCATACACCCACCTAACATCTCCCTGCCACCCTATAATGATTGAAATAAGACAAGACTATGGATTCCCAAACTAGGGAAAACAATCCATGATACAATAATGATTTTTGTGTACTTTACCAAATACCCAATCATTCTATGACCTAAAACCCAACCATGACATCAACCGAACAATGATTCCTATACCTCCCAACACTGCCTCTTCAACTCTAGGCAGAATGACTCTTTCACAAATGACTCTTTTACAATATTTACAATGATGTCTGTTTTACAAATGACTCTTTTACAACTTTATAATGATGACTCTTTTACAAATGACTCTTTTACAACTTTACAATGATGACTCTTGGCCTTAACAATACTTCATGATATTTGGATGGTTGTCATGTCTTCAAGGATGTCCCGCTGTAATGATTCCTTTGATTTGATACTTATGCTCTTAAATTCTTGCTTGATGTTGCACTTGAATCTTCTTCTACTTGCATGAAAAATTTGCCTAGTGAAACCAATCCCAAAACAAAACAAAATACCCTTCAACTTACCTCTGCCTGCAAAACACATGTAAGTACATAATAATGAATAAATACAAATTAAAATTGCAATGTGTACCTAAAGTGTGCTTGTCAATTTTTTTGTTGACTTGTTGCAGCAGTAGACAACGACTCCAAATCTTGATATAGGCCTGGACTCTATGCAAGACTATATCCAAAATTGACCTAAAGATATATACAATAAAAATTGATGACAGACCCTAGACTTGTGTTGGACCAAGTTCTAACTACAAAAACAGAGACCATTCTATCAAATATGACAAGACAAATAACATGAAATTACAAAATCATATAGATTTAGCAAACTTGGTGTAGCATCAAGAATATGTAGCATCAAATGTGTAGTATCAAGAATAGGACATCCGAAATGTGGTATCAAAACTAACTATACATATAGAGACATAGAGATATAACCGAGATCTTGTATATACTTACGTTGTCTTGCAAAAACATATGTTAAAGATGATACTAAAAATTAAAATGTAAACACTAATCATACATACCTTGCTATAGGAGACTTACCCTTGACTATTGATGTGTGGTCCTTACTGCAGTGATCCTTGAATGCATGATTTTTCTTGTCTTCTTGGAGCTCGATATTGAATCTATTGTATCTATGTAATTTTGGATCTCCAAGGTTGTAAATTTCATCCTGTGGTAGCCCTCTGAGTTCTCTTTCCAACCTCATAGGTCTGTTCATTATTAGATTCTTCAATAAAGAGTTATGCCCAATCTCCCACGATGACCTTATTATAGACTGGTTCAATAGAGGAAACTTGTACTAAGTTCCATGTGTTACTGTTGCAACCTTCTCCTCTCAAAAAGATACCGAACAAACTACAGTCTGTCCACTTTTTGTCACTCTTTACTAAATTTGAATCCAATTCTTAGAGAGAAAGTTATGACGATTTTCCCAACGTCACCTGTTTGACATGAAATTTGAGAGCCTGAACAAACCCTAACTTCCTCAGATCATATCCCCGAAAATATAGAGAACCAAGATCTAAAATTCGGTCACGAGTTTCATCAAGATTTCAGCGCTAATGGGTTTTAATTTCAACTTCTGAAGCATCGCAAAAAGTTCTTTTATAGCGAAAATTCCACGATGACCTATTTGAATCCATAAAATCCTTACTAGAGGGGGATATGAGGGTCACTATTTATATGAATGCCTTGAGTTGAGAGGGTCCTAAACAAGTGAATGTTGGAGGGATTTTAGGAGATTTTTTTTATTATTAATTATTGACTATTCAATGACCACAACCAATTATGGGTTCCATGCCACATCCTCATAGAGTTTTAGCCCACTAACTAGGGTTACTAACTTCAAACACGAATATCTCTCAAACCATGAAGAATTACGTGGTGTACCATATATCAACGGAAACATATCGACTAGTAGAATCCATATAGAATATCCTTGACTCAGAATAGAGTAATTTGTCAAGTCAAAATTCTCATGCAATATCAGGGTAGCCCCTGGTTCTGGTTGGGTTGACATCAATGACAACCATTAATCAACAATCTCCCCTTTAGCATTGATGGAAACACAAGTACACCCCCTATGATCATGAAACATCTTCCTATTGCCTTCTCTCCCCCTTTGTCATCAATGGAGGGTAACTCCCCCTGACAAACTATCATCCTATGGACCTGCACACACCTCCACTACCCCTTTCTACTTAGTTAGATAAGAGAAAGATTTTAATGAGAACTTGGGAGAATCCCAAGGTTTTGGAAAAGATACTCAAATGCTTCATGAGGTAATTATTTGGTAAAGATGTCAGAAATTTGTTCCTTTGTGACAACATATTCAAGCTTGAAAATATATATGCAGGTGACTCAAAGGTGAAAGAAGCAAAGCTTCAAATTTTCAGGGAAAATTTTGAGAAACTCAAAATGAGGGAAGATGAAGATATTGTTGCATACTTTCAGCCTTTTTATGAAACAAAAAATACATTGGAATGTCTGGGAGAACTCGTTGAAACGAATATTGTTGTTTGAAAGATCCTCAAAACCTTGCCAGCAAGATTTAACCCTAAGGTATTTGTCTTCCTTCATTTCCAAATTATTTACATGAATTAATATACACATTGACATTTAGAAGAGGGTTAACAAAAAGGGCTGTGAAAACATTGTAGCTAGAAACTGACATAAGTTGAAGTAGTGTCTCTCTCACTAAAATGAAGTGGAAAATAGGGTTAGAATAAAGGGTCATCCTTTGTGGAATTTATTGTTAAGAGTTCCTTGGATATGCCCCCTATGATGGAGGATTGTCTAGGGGACATCCAAAATGACAAGGGTTTGTCCTTGCCAAATGAGGATAATGGGGCATCTCCAAAAAGTGGCTTATTATCCGAGCACTTACAATCAACATGAGTAAGCTTGTTTTATTAAGAGGTTACTAGTAGGGATATCTATTCTACCATATTATTTAAGGATTTTTAGGTTTTACTCATTTTTGCAAGCATAGATGTACATACAAGTATGGGAATTTCATTGGCAAGAATTAAACCCTAGTGAAAGAAAGACAAAATCAAAAAAATATTTTACATTTTAGACTTATTTTTTTTATCTAATCCAACCTATCCCATTAAAACACTCCACCCATTCAAATCCCTCAAGGCATGGAAGCAAAAATCATAATACTTGTTGGAGTCTCTTAATTTTGTCCCTTAGATCATATTTGAATTTTGGGGGCCATTCAGTTGTCTCCAAAACCATCCTTATCCCCTTTATCCTTAAAAATTTAGTGAAATATAACCACAAGAAAGGATTGAGTCCCATTTTCTTGGTTGATGTTTGACCAAACACTATGAGACATTCCTAATTGACTTATTCACCTATTCTCTTTACCAACAATTTGACAATGATAAGCAATGTTTAATTGGAGATGTGTACCACAAAATTTACCAAATGTAGCTCAAGATTTGGTACATGTTTTAGAGGTGATAGATCAAGGGACTACATATAACTTATTTTAAGAAGAGTTTTATAATTTGAAATAAAGCTCCATGTTTGCTGGAAGCTATAAAATAAAATATCTTAGAAGAACATTTAATAGCAACAAGTATATTTTAATCAACTCTAAGGTCTTAGTAATCCAATACAAAAACTCATGCCTAGAAGCAACCTTAGTCCTCAATGGCTAACTTTTATATTGCTTTTTTCATTGTTTTTGGCGGTATCTTGCTATAAATTTGAGAACATCCTTGTAAAACTTCCAAGATATGCTCTAAAGCCATATAAAATTATCTCAAACACAAAGACATGAGTTTGGACACAACTTGAAGCAAAAGTACCTCACTAAAGAGATTGTACCTGAGATGCACAAACAACAGTAACAATATCACTCTTTATTAGTTGCTTTCTTCCACTTTTTTACAGTTTGCATGGATGTAAACAATATCCAAGTGACTAAGTAAATGATTATTCTCTCTTCCTATCTATTGTTCCATTGAGGAAAAGATATTTGTTTTATAAGGAAACTAAAGAAGTAACTATCCACAAATATAAAGTCGATAACGAGTGTCTAATTATGATTTTTAACTTGTCTCAAAAGCACACTCATTTTTATGCTAGTCCTTTGAGTGACAAGATAATTAAATATTTGCTCAATTTGTAAGAAAATCATATTTACAAAGGTTTAGCTTATGCACATTAAAACATGGTATTTTATGGTATCAAATCATATGTATAATAATATTTTTAATCTTAGTGATGAGGCTAGGAATTGAAGAGATTTTTGCTATCAAATACTCGTTTTTGACCCATTCCAAACCCTAATTTTACCCTCATACATACCTCTTTCATACACAACAAAGAGATAACATGATGAATCAAGATAATTATAGGTTTATAAGGTACTTATTTTTATGTTGAAAATCTATGTTTTGGATGCATTGTTGGGCTTGATTATCATTCTTAGGGTTAACTAATGAAGGTAATGCAGATCCTACAAACCTCAAATGGTCTTGCACTTGAAGTCCAAGTTTGTTTTATGTGAAAATCCTCCAACAGAAAAGAAACACATGGGTTCTCCAGAACACAACATCAACATGCTCCATCACCCATTAGAGTTGATCTCCAGTCAACATTATTTGCCTGGTTGGTCTGCCACTCTAGTAGTAAATTCAGTGTTAAGGTTAAGATTTAGGGTTCTTTTGTTTGAGTTTCCTCAACTGAATCATACTTTATTACTCTTATTTTATATGCTCTAATTGTTTCTTTAATCTGAGATCTAGAGAGACCATTATATCTATCAAGTATCTGCTCAAAATAGGATCTGAATATGGTATGTATCACTATTGATATGTATTACATTTTCCATAAAAACCAAAGTCTAGCATTGGGCTAAGTTAACAGAAAGGTAGTAGGTTTCATTTTGTTTCAAAACTATATTTCTGTTGAATAGTGTGGCCACTAGGTCAAACTTGTTTATACTATTCCTATGTAAGTTCTGGATTTATCAATATAAATTGTTGATTCCAAGGTTATATTCGTTGTGTTTAATCTCATTGTGATCTAGTTCCTTTTTAAGAGGAAATGTTTTTGGTTGGTCTGGGCCCATCAAGTCATCTCATTTCCCCTCCATCTCTATGTGATTTAATGTTAGCTTATTGTGTTGGCTAGATATTATAGTAATTCTATGTTTCGGTAGATCCATTCATTTATAGAATAAGTCATGTGGTTTATTGATTAATATATGAATTATTTGTATATAAGTTGCTTTATTTTGATTGAAATCAAAAGAGTAGGGATTGGTTGGATGTCTTTGGTTTGGATTTGGTGTATATCTATGTTATTGTGTCATATTTGATATCAAACCCCATTGTTTTGTGGATAAATTTCTTTTGTCGACATAAGTAATCTCCTTAGATCTAGTGGCTTAATCTAGACATAGACAAGACAAAATTGCAATGATTTCCTTATAGATGTTTGAAATATGGAAGGAATACCTACTTGGAATCTGATGTAAGCTTCCTCCTCTTGGCTTGTTAGCTCCAGCTCCAATTTCTATAAGTGGAACCTGCAAATCATCTAAAACAAGCAAGAGATCCAAAAAATACAAATAACATGTATAAAAAACTCTAAACAAGAAGTCAAGGGTACATTGTTCTACATATGCATAAATGGGACATAATGTATAGGAAAAATAATGCATTTTTGCATTAATAAAAGCAATATAATATTTAAACCCTTGTAATCCTTGACCTTGTAGATCTCTCCGAGCTATCTTGTCCTTCCTTTGCCATAATAGTAAGCCTTCAATCACACCTCAAGCACATGGATGGATTATGGATCTCTAGACACAAATGAGAAGCATAAGGGCATTATTTAGAGTCTCCAAAAGCCAATCCAGACTCTATGGGAGGCAGTGAAGGTATAGGGTAAAATAGATGGTTTTGAATTTACCATTCTAGGGCTTAAATCCACATTAGAGGGAGGTAAGTTCTAGGAGATAAGAGATAATATCTCAATAGAAGAAATTCGATATCTGATCCAACACTAAATGGTTGAAACCACTTCTGAAGCTTCTAGAAAGAGGAACTTCGATTTTTTTTTTTTACTCAATTCCATCTATCATCACACTTTTTGGCAAAGGAACCTATGCTGGACAATGCAGTCTCTATGTGTACAACTTGGGTCAGCGTAGTTTTTCCTGAAGAAAAGTATTATGACCCACAAAATTAAGGTTTTTAAGTAATGTAATACAAGATTCTTGCAAATTTTGGAAAGAGGATGTTTTTGGCTTTGAGGGGATGAATGCAATGTTTCAATGGATGATGATATATCTGGGTTCAGGGCCATTTGTTTGGATGCGAAAAAAATACATATAACACTCACGCATTCAGTTTAGTCCTTGTTCCATTGTGATTTGATATGGGGATTGTTGGGTTTGTGAGCACATCACTATCTTTGTGATTGATTGCAGGGTTGTATCTTAATTTTGTTTACCACTTTTCAATTTCATTGATCAATCATCAACCTATATTATATAGGCAAGTCAACATGAGTAGTTTCACAATAATTCATTCATATTTACGAGTTGTTCCTTACAGATATTGATGCAAATAATTTATTCTTGTTAATATAACACTTAGCTTGTGTGCATTAAATCTTTTTATGTCTTGTGTATGTGTCTAATCAATAAATATTATGTGTTGTTTACATGTTGTGATCTTGATTTAACTTAGGATTTAAGGTTAATAAATGAAAATATTGTTTCTTTTATTAAAATAATTTTATTTATATTTATTTGGCTTAAAGAGGAATGACATGCAGATCTGATTAGTATTATTAGTACTTTTAAATAGGGTTTAATTCCATAGTTGCAGAACTCACAATTGATCTTATTTACCTTGCATTTAAATCACAAGATGAGTATATAATAGTTTTATACCCCGGGGGAAATTTAGGCTTAATCGTTTTCCTTCAATTGTGTGATAGGAAGCACTACATAGTTGACAGATATTGTATTTTCGCAATGCTTAATTTCCATTCATGTAGATTGGTGTTGAACTCATAGTGAGTTCTTGAGCTTCGTGACTACCTGAAATTTGAGGGAAAATTTATGTCAATCAATCTAGGAGGGCTTGGCTACAAGAATCAGGTGGTCTTTTAGATAGGTTTCTTGATTTAGTCATGTGAGTTATTCTATCACTGAAGGTATTCTAATTTCTTTAAGTCTCATGTGTGATGTCTAGTGAAGTTGGAGCTTGTTCCATGTTATGACTATGAAATATAAGCCTAGGGTAATGCAAGTTTTTTATGCTTTTCCTTGTGTGAGACCTTCTTTAGGCTATGGGTTAAATCCATAGTTTTTAATACATGCATAAAAAAATCTAATGTATCAAAGTGTACAATCATGGATTGCCAATTAAGGTTGGGTATTTGTTTGTCAATTATTCCACCCAACATTTTTGTGCCATTGTCAAGAAGGAGCTCGAGAGATAGACCATTGGTGATATGATTTTTTTAATTTGATTCCCCAACATTTAAGTCTTAGAGGACGAGGTAGGTAAGAATCTATGCAACCACCTCTAGTGAGCCCCACAAACCCTTGTCGTGTTGGTATGCATATTTTTCTTTATCCTTGAAATTGAGGTTTTTCTTGTTGATCTTACTAGGTGAAGAAGCAAAACTAAAGTAACGACAGAAACTCACAACTTGGTTTACTTATTTTACCTCATTTTCCTTATTGTAATTTTTTCTTTTTTCAAATATGTATGAATAGGGGAAAAGGTCCTAAGCATAAAGCTAAGGGTAAGGGTAAATCAAATATTTTTGAAATCCCTTTTTCCAATGTTGGATTAGTTGTAGGTAAATTCTCCAAACAGACCCAAACAAATGGAGCCACAAGCCTACATTTGGAGTCTAAGGAGGTCACCTCTAGAACATATAAATCTACAGTTGATAAAGGGGTGGGCTCTACTAACTCTTTTTCCTTGTATGAGTTGGTAGGGAAGACAAATCTAGGGGAAAAATTTGATCATCTGTAGGTACCACCTTTGGAGATAGATTTCAGCTTGCTTGGATACAATAAAATGGTAAGAGGAAGTTCTCAATGAATGATATGGTTAAGGACAGGGAGAAAACATTGTGGAAGAGGAAACAACTTTAGGATTCCCTATCGTAGATCCTGATACATTAATGCAGATGAAAAGCATTCCCCCATCCATCCTATTACATTTTTATGGTAAGGTTCATGAGGACCCTAATGCATTATTACTTGAGTTTAATTTTTTTTTAAAGAGTTATTTTTAGTTTGTTTATGCTCAGAAGATTATTTTTTCCTTCTAACCTTAAGGACGTGACATTGCACTGGGTCATGGGGTTGGGAAGGAACATTGTCCTGACATGATGGAATGTGTAGAATATTCCTTAAGAAATATCAAGAGTATTACAAAGCCTAAGTTTTGATAGAAGATATCTTTAAAATGACACAGGAAGAAGATGAGAGTCTTGAAGACTATATCAAAAGGTTTTTGTATAATCTTCAAAGATCCAAATAACATAAACTTGACCTTGATACTATTAGGACTATTATTCTATGAGGTCATTTAGATGAATCTATTAATGTGTTAAATCTATCAGTATTTGGTGATGTTTCTCAATTACATTTTCATCATATTTGTGATTTGTGCTGGACATACTCTTGTAGTCAAGAAACATCTGGAAAAGGAGGTAGGGATGCTCTCCCTAAAAATTCCAAGTCTATGATTAGTGGTGTAATTAAAAATGAATTAGGACATTTATTAGAAATATTTAAGATGGAATTTATTGAAAACCTTAAATTACAGTTAGATGTGTTGAAATTTAAAAAGAAGTAAGAGGAAGAGATTGTAGTGCTTTCTAATTTCTATCCTAAATGTAGACCAAAAAATCCCTTATGAGAATGTCCTATAAATGTAAGTAGTGTGTGTGTCATTTGTGTAGAGAATCATACAATGGACCATTCTCCATCATTGCCTAGCATGAAAGGAATATACCAAGGAGAAATTAAAATACCAGAGTAGTTGTGTGCAATGGGATATAAAAGCCTTATTAGCCTAGGGGATGAGGTATTTAATCTAATACTGCATTTCATTCTTCTAATTTTCTTGGACTGTAAAATTCTTTTCAATATTGGAATTACTCTATGTCTTGGCAAGGATATCCTCATTAGTAGGTCCAGAGTCACCCTTAGGAAAAAGGGTGGTCAGGACCTAATTATGGAAACATTCCAACCTTTTCCTACCCTATACCACCGCACCAATTATACCCCATTCCATATCCATTATACTTACAAATTCAAAAATCCCAACCTATTTCTTTGCCTTAACAAATGCAGCCCTCACCACCTCAACTACTACCTACTAAACCTCATAGACCCACATAATTGCCTACCCAACTGGTTCCCAACTCTAATAATAAGGAAACTCAATATATTTTTAATGTTGATATATTTCCCTTTCCTACATATCTACTCATGCCAATTGGGTTATAGGAGAACCAACTAAGATTGGGAAGGGTTCTTGAAAAATAGAAAAATTCCTTTATCATCATCAAGGAGGAAATGATGGAGAAAATGAGTGACAATACACACAATGATGTTGCAATAAAACACACATCTAGAAATTTATAGCCTTTACCATATTATAGCACATCTCCCTATTCAAAGACGTTAACTTTGGAGAAATCTAACCCACACCCTAAATTTAACCTAGTTTATGATCTTAGAAAAATTTGTATTAAAGTCCCCCTACTACAAGTTGTAAAGGAGATTTGTATTTACACTAAAACCATTAGGGAACTATGCATAAAGAAACCAAGGAGGAAGAGAGAAATACCACAAACTATTCAATTCATTGGAAAAACAGTTGATTTGATGACAAGATGAGCCCTTGTAGAAAAATATACAAACTATGGTCATCCAATTGTTTCTCTATGTATCATTGACACTCATGTCCCTAATGTTTTAAATGATATGTGGGTCACAATCAATGTTATTACTAGACATACCAGGGAGAAATTACAATTGTTTCACCTCCACCATACACCCACCATTTTGGAACTAGTAAATAGATCTAAAATCAATATGGAGGGTGTATTGGATGATGTGATCATTTCACTAGATTCTTGAAATACCCCACAAATTTCATATTCCTACAATATAAGAACCCCATAGGAGGGCATTCCTTAATTTTAGGATTACCATGGATTTCCATAGTAGATGCTTACATTGTTTAGTACTCTGGTGACAGTGTTATTTCGCATGGGGGTCAAGGAAAAAGTAACTCTATACCCCACTACCAAATTTACTCAAGAACTTGAAAACACTCTATTGTTTGAAGATGGAACATTGATGGAAACATTCAATCCATTTCTATTATCGAATAATTTTTTCAATTTACATAATATACTAAAGATAATGAGATCCATGATTTCCTTGTTAATCTTGATTCTTTGCAAAATTTTGATTTATTTAATCATATTTTTAGTTCAAAATTTTAAGAAAATTATGGTCATAACACTTCATCATTGTTGCAGAGTCTAGTGAAAACCATAGATATATCAAAATCTAATGTTTCTCTTGTTGATATTAGTCTAGGAAAATATTTATACATAAACTCTCAACTTCAACCATCTCAACAAGAGCAATTGATTAAAGTGCTACAAAAACATATTAGTGCCTTTGTCTGGAGTTATTAGGATATGAAAGGAATTCCTCCTGAAACATGCATGCGTCATATTTATATTTAGGAGGGAGCTTGACCTATTAAACAACCCCAAAGGCACATTATTGGTGTTGTGTATAGTCTGACCCAGGTTAATGCGTTAAGTGTGGCCAACAATATCCCACTGGATACCGACCCTTTCAACATCACCATAGAAATAGGTGAAGTCTCACCCAATGCACCTATAGGGACTGCAGGAGCCAAGCCTTTACAGTGATGAAGGGAATCAAAATCAAAGGTATGCACACATAATACAGTTCTCATCTCATGACTCATATGCTAACTAAGATGGTAAATACTCTATATATACATAAAAGTATTGACAAGCATAAATAAAATGTTTAAAAAGGGGTGCATGAATTATTCATTATGCTACTATATGCTTAACATCGAGCAATAACATACCAGAATCATATATAATTCACACAACATACAAACATATCATAAAATGTAGGAAAATGGGATACAACAACCTTCATCCATCTTCTACTATTTTTAACAACAACCTTCACCAACCTAAACATCCTAAAATTACAGTATTACAACAGTAATAATAAACTAATAAAGATTGAGCATGAGCCAACCCAAAATTATCCAACCAACCAAGTAACCAACCCCTTATTTATCCAATTATCCAACTTGAATCCATTCAACATCCACCTATTTACACATAGTTACATAGTCCCAAGCTAAATTTGATACCATGGGAACACCAGGGAAAACTATTACCATGGGAAAATATAATATTATTACTAATCTAGACCAAATAAAAAATTGGTTCAAAGATGCAGTCAAACTTAGCCATTTTTATTGGTGTGTCGCTCCTTACCATATGGTTCTCCTTTCTACACCAGTTCTATACACTACTCCTACTGCAAAAAATATGCACATTGATCTTCTCTGCATTGTTTTTTGCTCCACTTTTTTGCACACAACTACCAATAGGCCCCAATGTCTTTAACATTTCTTCAGCTTTCTTCTTCTAAAATTGGCCCCAACAAGCCCCCAACACTCACTTGTGGCTTATCTTGAGCCACTCAACCCTTATGTTATTCCATACTTCTCTTAAAACCCCTTTCTTTAGTAAGCTCAACACTTATCAATATTTTGTGTGCTTATCCATCTGTTGTTGTTTCTTATTCATGTGGCACAGTCTTCTTCAAAAGCTTACACTCTTGTGCTTTTACAAATATATGCATGTAACCTCTCAACAAACGTAAGGTTTATTCCTTATAGACATTGTAATCAGTATGAGATTGGCCAAGGTGGCATTGTCATACAAAATCCTTCCTCACGTGTGGGCTACGAGAAGTGTCCCTATAAGCTATTTGAACCAATGTTGAACTTGATTTCATTGGTGATACCCCTCCATTTAAAATTTCTCTCTGAGTTAGATTGCCTGTAATTAACATGCTAAGAACCTTCTCCATAAAATACTTATACCCTCATCAAAACTCCTAACATCTTGAATCCTAATCCTTTATTTTCTAAAACCGATTGAAATTTCTAACAATGACTTACACTATATGACCCAAAAATGCTAATTTTCTCCCCTCTCACACTATCCCCCATATCTCTCTAGTAGAATGAAATAAAATATTTTCTCCCTAGTACTATATAGGTTTCATGGCACACCATGAAATAATTCAAACCATTTCTCCTTAGATCTAATCTGGTGTAGCAATTAATGGCACTAAGCTAAGGACTTGTATGGGACATGTTGAAACCAACAATCATCCCATCCACGACCCTGACTACCATATCTTATCTCGCAAAGATACCCTTATTATGTTAACCCATTAGTTGAAGTGTTGATAATATGGTTAGCCATTTCTCCCACAGGCATGTGAACTTTCTGACATAATCTAAACTCTCACGCTCGTGTACGTGATTGGTTGTTATAGTAACCAATCAACTCAACACGTGGTATGTTTTGTCCTTGGTATGGTCTTTTCTCAATAGTTTTCACCCACTTAACTGCATTGGCCCCCAACATTGTGTGTTGCACACATCTTGTGACAATTACTTGGAATATACTCCTCTATGCAAATATGTAGATCACTAATGATGGTGATCGTTCTACAACTTTCCTTGTGTTTGTATAAACTGAAGAGGTCGGTAATCTATGTGGATGATCATCTACTTCCCTAGAATGTAATGTTTCCATTGTTATCAAGCCTGCATCATATAATACACCTCTTTATCATATGTGGAGTACTCCTGAATTGTATCGAGAAGTTTCTCATTATGATAGGCCACTGGATGCCCTTGCTGGGTGAGGACTACACCAATAGCATAGTCGGAGTCCTCTACCTCAATTTAAAATGGTTGTTGCAGACTTGACAATGTGAGTATAGGTGTAGAGCAAAGGTGGCGCTTCAACTAAATGAATGCCTTTTGTTGGGACTCAAACCAGGAAAAAATTTCTTTCACACTGCCCTTGGTAATTTGACTCAAAGGTCAAGTGATATGGGAGAATCCCAACTTGAACCTCCGATAAAAATTGGCAAGGCCCAAAAAGTTGTGAAGCTCTGTTAGAGTGGACAGGGCTAACCAATCCCAAACAATTTGGATCTTAGTTGGATCCACATGCATGCCTTTTTCATCTATGATGTAACCTAGATATTAGACTTAGCTCATTCCAAAGGTGCATTTCTCCAAGTTGGCACATAGTTTGTGTTTCCGTAGGGGTTAAGGAATTTGTTGAATGTGTTGTAAATGGTCCTCCCAACTCTTGTTGAAAATGATTATTTCCTCTAGATAAACAATCAAGAACGAGTTGGTGAAGGGCCGCAAGATGTTATCCATCAATCTCATAAAAGTTGTAGGGGCATTTGTCAACCCGAAAGGCATGACCAACCATACGAAAAGTACTTCCTTGGATTTGAATCCTATTTTCCATACATCTATGGGCTCTATTAGAACCTGGTGATATCCAGACTTCAAATTGATCTTGCTAAAATACTTGGCCCACTTGAGTTGGTCTAGAAGGTCATAAATCGGTGGGATTGGATATTTGTTCCTAATGGAATTTTGCTTAGTGCTTGATAATCAATGCAGAGCCTCCAGGTCCCATCCTTTTTTTGTACAAGAACAATCGTGCTCCAACAAGGTGAGGAAATTGGTCAAATGTTCCCTTTTTATAGCAACTCATGGATCTTCTTCTTTATCTCTTCATTTTCCATAATGGAGCAGTGGTATATCGTCCCATTGAGTATAGGTTCTCTAGGAGTCAAATAGATTGAATGCTTGACCTGACAGTGCAGGGGTACAACTATGGGTGAGGATAAGAAGTCCCTGTATTCTTCCACGACCTTATCCACCTTTTTCTTCTGTGTGGATGAACCCTTCCTAAGGGCTATGGATGTGGCCACAAAATTTACCTTATTTTGAGAGTGAATTAGAAAGAAAAAAAATTTCCCGGTCTAGGATATGATCTTACTGCATTGATAGCATAGATCAAAGAGATGGCGACAGGAAAGGCTACTGTTGGTATCTTATATAACTTACTTCCCAAAGTAATAATAATAGTGTGAGGCCTCAACTCATACAGAACATGATGCTTCCACAAGTATGGTTGGCCTAATAATACATCACAAACTTCAAGAGGAGCAACGTCACACAATAGCTCATCTGTGAAGGGTTTGATCTTGTAAGGAAGATGACACTATTGGCTAACATGGAGATCTTGTCCTTGGTGGAGCCACCCAATGGTGTATGGCTTCGGGTGTCATTTGGTCAGTCAACCCAACCTCTTAACGACCACTATTGAGATGAGGCTATTTTGGCTTCCGTTGTCAAAAATGAAATGTAGCGGAGAACCCTTCACCCACATTTTAGAGAGGAAGAGACACTCCCCTTCATCTAGATCTTCGGGCTCAATATTATGGATCTTGTTGGTGGAAATAGTGGTGTTGGGCTCTGCATCAATAGTCTACTTCCCTATTTCATTTCCCTTGTTATGTTCTGACTGAAATTTAGAACGTGCATCTGACTTTGAATCCTTCAGCTTGGCCGCCAATGACGGTTTGGCTTGACACTCACTTGTGTTGTGAGTGAGGCTCTTAAGGAACTCACACTACTTTCCTATGTCCTTATTTATCTTCATGGTGTTTTTCTTTACTTGTAGCTTCAATGGGTTGTCCTAGGTCACCCTGCCTTGGTTGTGTCCTTTGATCTACAGTTTGGGGGCGCCCTTGCCTTGCTTCAGATTCATAGATCCAAAGTCTCGTTCTTTTGTTTAAATTTCTACTCGATCTTGAAATTGTATTGGTAGGTGATGCAAAGCGAGGAGATATCCAAGAACTCCATCTCATCTTGGATGTATTTGTGTTGAAAACCATGGTACTTGAGTAACATATGCCACTCATAATCCTTGACACCCAACTTCATGTAAAGGGTATGAAAAATATTTGTGAAATTCGGCACGTCTTGGTCCCTTCCCTGTCATAGTGTGGTCCATTTTATGTACTTATATTCATAGCTCTTGATAGGGAAATATGTCTCCTTGATGGCATCTTAGAAAGAATTCCAAGTGTGTGTGGCTGAAAATAGTGAGGATTCCCTCTCGTGCCTCTTCTCACAGTAGGTTTCCCACCATTCGTTGATGTGGGGGGTAATTTTGAGGAGTGAAAAAGTAAAATTTTCCCTATTGGAAAAATTATGAACTGAAAAATATCTTTCCAACAGATTTAACCATTTATCTATGGCATTTTCATCTATCTACGCTTCAAATATGGGAATGTAAAATTTGACTTGTAACTTAAAGGGAGTGGTGCCTCCAAGGTGGCTGTTAGATGAAGATGTGTCACATGTGGGCATCCACCAAAGGATTTGGGAAAAATTTTCCATCAGTTCGTTCCTTTGTCACTCGAGAGTTTCTTCAAGTAATATTTTTAAAGGATCTCTTACTCCCTCACCTTTATTTTATTCCTCCATGGGAGGTCATTGGGGTCAGCGAGGCTAGTCTTGCAAAGGATCAACCAGTTCAAGCCCTAACTCCTTATACCCTGACCTCATTGGGGACATGCACAAAAAAACAAAGAAAGAGTAGAATACTCTCATACCGCTAATCCAGATTTATTTAGGAACAAAATGAAAATACAGATTTAAATAGAAACATAAAGCTACAATGAAAACTAAAATTTGCTTCATTAATAAAATATTGAAAATTGTTTACATGCAGAATGGAAATAAACTGGCTCAGGTGATGGTGGCTTATCTTGGAGAGGATATGTGGAAAATATGTGCCTCTGAATTGTGTTACAATGAGGCTCAGAGGCCTTTTTATCATTAAGAAATAGTGGGAAACCCCGAACATCCAAAAACCTAACCCTAGGAGATGAAGCGCCAAAAGTTTGTGGGCCCCATTGGGGTTAGTTGGAACGTCAACTTCCCGGGGTTGTAACTTTGCATACGATCTTCGTTTGGCTATCGTAAAACCTCGTTTTGAAGATCTCCAAGAGGAGATTGAAAAAAGACTGGTAAACTAGTCTTACACTTTTTCAATCTCTCATTTTTCCCCAAAAAAACGTATTTTAGGACCTCAAATGGCTCTGAAAGTTTAGGACCCAAATCAATGCCAAAAATAGTAATTTGAGGAAACTGAAAGAAACAATGGTCGCATTACAAGTGGAATAGGTGGGTTGCCACCAATATCCACCTGGATCAAGTAATATCCTTCATGCAATAACTTTATTTTTCTTCAATAAAACACTAAAGTTATCTAGTCTACAACACAAACAAAAATTATAAACTATACCAATTTATTTATATACAAATAATATTTTTGAAGATGAAATTCCTCAAATCTATGTGGAGAATCGACTACCCTAATAGCATTTTAGTTGATTTCCATTAAGAAAGCCTTCCAAAGATTCACCATTTAACTTCTTTAGCTACACAATGCCTATAACTGTCACAATTTTGATCACATATGGTCCAAGCCAATGCATATAAAATTTCCTTGGGTGCTTCAAGAAGTTATTGTCATATAAAAGGACTAAATTTCCTATCTAAAACGTTTTTTGTTTAATACACCTGTAATGCCAAGCCTTGCCACTCACTTTCTAAAAAGTATGATGGAATCCTATAAGAGCACAATATTTCTACAACTGTAATAACTACTAAAGTCTTTGTTCCAGCACACCACATTCATTCATCCTTGTAAAAGCAACAATGAATAGATTGGTTACTAGAAATTGCATTGGCATCACAACTTCCCACCCATGTACTAACTGAAAAGGTGTTTTCCCTGTCAATCATTTGCAAGTTGTCCTATATGCCCAAAGTACTACAAGTATCCTAAGGTCCCAATTGTCCCTATTTGCATTGAAAAATTTGGTCAAATCATTCTCCAAGATTTTATTAAAATCCTCTACAGTTCCATTGGCTTGAGGATGAAAGGGGGTACTCTTCTGATGATAGATCCCAAACTCCTGAGTCAATGTAGCAATTGCCCTATTTAATAAATGAGTACCTTGATCATCATTAATATTCTAGGACATCCAAATTTTGTCACTAAATTCTCAAATTAGAATTGTGTAGCCATTTCTGTGCTACAGTCCTTCATGGGTGTTGCTTCTACCCATCTAGTCAGATAATTCATTGTAGCAATTATATATCTATCTCTCAATATTTTCACTGGTGGGTTAATAGGACCCAAAAAATGTACTACCCATTTATCAAAATCCTGAAGTGTAATATGTGGAACTAAGCACATTTCATCTCTTCTAGAATGCTTTATGACCCTTTGACAAACATCATGGATTTTAAAACATTATTTGGCATTAGCATATAAAGTTTGCCACCAAAAAACTCCACCCAAAATCTTCTACATAGTAACTCTTCTTGCATAATGCCCTCCATCAACTCCTTCATGAACTTTTATCATAACCATCAACCTTTCATGTTGTACCACACATTTGCACAATATTCCATCAACCCCCAACTTATATAAACATTTGGAGATCAACTGGTAATCCATAGACTTCACTACTAATTTCTTTTTCTAGTCAACACTATATTTTGAGGGGGAAACTTCTATACTAAAAACTGTGCAATCTTAGCAAAATAGTCATCGAACATTGTGACTAAAAATAATTGTGAATCAAGAAAAATATCCTCCAAATTCTGAGCATCTTCCCCAATGGTAATCCTGGACAGACGATATGGACTTGCATTCAACCTCCCACGCTTAACAACAACTTCAAAATCATATTCTTGGAATAATAATAGTCATTTGCATATGTACCCCCCTAACACTAACTTGTTCACTAATACTTTAGCACAAAGTGGCATGCATATAACTCAAACTTATTCCCTAAGAAGTAATGTTGATATTTTTGCAAATAATAAACCATGGCTAACCCTTCTCACTTCATGATGGTATAATTTTGCTTTGTTGTCGACAAATTTTGATTAGTGAAAGCAATCAGATGATCCAAGTATCCCTCTCATGGCTAAGTTAGAACCATTCCCAAAAATATGTATGAGGCATATACACCCATGTGAAACTCCTTTTTTCCAATTTGGAAAAAAATTACTATGGCCTCATAAATCACTTCTCTTTTAGCGTATCTAATTCCTACCTATAGTCTTCTATCCAATGAAATTGAACATCTTTATTTAATAACCACTCCATGGGTGTTACATAATATTTTTTCACGCCTCTTGTACTTCCGCGTGACATACCCTGAAGTGACTAAAACATGATCATTATATAGTATACTCATCCATGTATACAACTTAGATCCCTCCTTTAACTTTTCTTGGAAAATCTCTAGAGCTTTCCTAAAAGAAATAGCTCTTAAAACCCTAAAATGAGGGTCATCACCCTATGAATCTCAAAACCATGATGATCGTATGTTGCACCACGTTAGGACATCAATGGCATTTCTCTCTTCCCATGCATACCCTTGATGGTCTCAAAAAGAAGTTTTCCCAAAGAGGATGAGAAGCTTCATGATCTAGAAGCTTCTAGAGTGGTGAGATGGAGGTGGTTTCACATAGATGAGGTCGAATCCTCCTAATTTGACCTCTTTTTCTCATCCCTATGAGCTACCTCCTTAAGATGTGGGACTAATCCTATCTTTGGAGGAGTCCTAACTCCCTCTCCTAGCCTATAAATTCCTCCTCTCATATTCCCAAATGGTTTGTCTATGTCCATTTGCACCCCTATGTTGAGCTTGTGCTTAGAGGATATTCATTAGACTTGGAGAAGGAGTGTTTGGAGAGTTTCTTGGCTTGGACTTGGATTACCACTCAAGGAGAGCCTTTAAACATCAAGGCTATGGTTGTAAGCTTCCCTTTATTCTTTAAATAATATACAACTACTGGTTCATCTTCCAAAAATATATATGTTCATGTATGTATTAGCTTGGCATTCCTTGATCAGTGAAGTAGGTTATTATTCGATTTTCTATTGGTTTTTGGCATGCTTTGTTGTCTCTTCATCACTTGTGCAGGTACATAAGCATTGAAATAAGTAGGATTAAGTCTGTGACACAAGTGGTTCGAGGAACTCAACAAAGGAAATCGGAATAACATCGGAGCAAGGTAGGTCATCTCTCTCATTCTACTTTTCAATTATAATCTAGGAAGATGTCTAGTTGATTGTCACTTTAGTTGCTAGACCCACTCATTGGGCTAGAGGGATCATCTCTATCCACAGAGAGGATTAAACTTGTCAACAATGATGAGCCTCATAAATGGGTAATTATATGGGCTCATTTTACCTCCTAACCTAGTCAAATCAACCATTCTCTTAGCTTATTGTATGATTTTCTGATTATATTTATGCTTATAGGGTGAGTTGAGTTAGTTATTATGCCATGTGGTCTAACATGTATTTAATGCAGATTATTGATCGATTTCGAGGTCAAAGTCAAGGA
>APFE031110914.1:276401-294876 GCA_000404065.3 Pinus taeda
CTCTCTTGCTGCCCCAAAAACATAGATTTTCCTCATTCCTAGGACTTCTAGTGTTTGCAGCTCTCTAGTAGGTTGATAGTCTAGCTTTTCTTTGCTTTAGATCTTCTTTATCATGTTCACTTCCTGATTTGAAATAGTCCTTTTTCATGATTTCTTTTCTTACAACATTTCCCAACATTTCCTTCTATACATCATAGTTTAGGCCATTTTAATGAAAAACTCTGTTTTTCCTAGGATGCACTCATTTCATTAGTTGCTTGATCTTCTTGGTTTCCTATCAGTTTCTATGCAGCAGATCTCTTCCAATAGTAGGCCATCTTAATAGTAATCACACCCTCCATTTGATCCATGCCCTATAGGTCTCCCAAACCTCACCTCAATTCTGCCCTAGTTTCCTTCATTTTCATAGAAATTCTTCCTCTCTCCTTGAGCAAACCCAATCATGTTTCTCTCTCCTTGTGATTCATGGTAGACCTTAGGTTCCCTAACACTTCATTCCAACCTTCATCCACCTTTTCCACCCACTCTCACACCCTCAAAACAATGAAAATTGCTCTTGGGCTCCTCCTGTAGGCTTCCTGTAGTTTCCTTATTTTCCTCCTATAGTTTTCCTGTGTCCTCCTGTCATTTTTCCTGTAGGCTTCCTTTTGAATGTTGAGTGTGGGAAAAGCCTCTAGAAGGCCACCTAAGACCTCCTAGGACCCATCCACACCATCCTACATCCTCCCAAGCTCCAAAACCACCCTCTAACACCACCTGTTTGTTGCCACACTCACACACAATAAATTAGATGCATGTTAAATTCACATAAAAACACATAAAAATCCGAAAATATGTTTTTTTCTTATTTACTTCGAGTATTAGAATGGTTATATGTTGTTTACTTCCTTGAGTAGGTAATGGCATTTCTTTCATGGTTTTCATAGTGTTTTTTGGCAAAAGTAGAATTAGCTTGTTAATTAGGGTTTACTAGGTTTTGCTTTACATTCCGGTCTTTCTCCTTTCTGTAGTTAGAATAACATATGTAGAGTAATCTTTCCTTCCTTTTATCACACATAGAGCTTCTTTTGAAATCTATAGAAGTTGGCTTGAGCTCCTAATGATCTCATGCAGGCTGACCAAGTGACAACCTGCAGTGAGAACTAGTACTTGTGCATATAGCACCGACGCTTCCAAGTTTGTTACGAACTACCGGGTTGATAAAAGTAAAGTTGGCAGCCCAGGAGTTGTAGCATTCTTGCTGCAATATTGGCGGTCGCCACTTTTTGGTGCCATTTCCGGGGAAGCGTTAGAGTATTATGTGATTACTGCTTTCTTCTATTTCCTATTGCAACATTCTACTAATAGTTTATTTCGACAAAAGTAGACTATTCATTTCTTTTCTTTCACTTCTACATTTCCTTGCTTTCCTTTTCAATTCTACAAATTTCCATTCAGCAAGTTCATTTCAGCTAGTTGCAATTTGTTTTGTTCGATCACAATTTTAGTTTCTGCAAGTACTTTCAGTGTGGGGAAAAAGAAACAAAAAAACCAACCAAAAATATTTCCTTTCATGCCTCGTAGGAGTAGAGATAACTTAGGAATATTTTTTTCCAACACCTCCACTACTTCACACAGCCAACCTTCTCTCTTCTTCAGTGGCTGCAATCAAGAAGAATCCTTAGGTGAACATCCAGACATATTTGAAGAACCTATAGGGGAAGAAGAAGAAGGAAACATTCCTTTGGAGCCAATGGCTGAAAACAGAAATTCTAGGGGAAATGGAGAGATAATAGAGGGTACCTTCCCCATTTGGGAGACCAATGGGGAAACCAAAATGAATAATATAAGTCCTTCAGCCATACCTCACTTCCATGATCTGACTACAGAAGATCCTGACACCTTCTTGTTCGAGTTTGTTGTCATCTGTCAAACTTACGACTATGTAGAAGATGAGCAAAAGTTGAAATTGTTCCCTTCTACTCTCAAGGACATAGCACTGCACTAGTTCACGAGATTACCTGGAAATAGCATCACAACTTGGGCTCATATGCAGTAGGCCTTTAACAATAAGTATTGAGACTATTGTAGGTCAAAAGATACTAAAGAAGAAATCTTCTGAATGACCATAGGAAGTGATGAGTCCCTGGAAGACTATGAAGAGAGGTTCCAGCTCAGTTACAGAAGGGCTAGCTGTACACTTGACCTTGAGTCTTTGAATTTGGTCCTACTCAGGGGAATTCGAGAAGACCTTTTAGACACCCTCCATCTACTGGCTGGGGGAGACATCTACCAACTATCCTACAAGGACGTAAAGACTATTTTTAGAAACCATTCTAGAGCAGCAAGAAAGAAAGGTAGGGGGAGTTAATCCATAGCTAGTACCTCTTCTTCCAATTCATCCATTAAAGGTGAAATTGGAAACATGCTGGAAGACTTCAAGAGTGATATGCTATAGACTCTTTCCATGCAAATGGATACCTTACATATCAAAAGAAAACAAGAGGAAGCGAAGAGGGCTTTGGCCTTTGTTTGCCCTAGATGCACCAGGAGGCATCCTAGGAATGAATGCCCATTGAACTTTATAGAGGATTGTTCATTCTATGAAGAAGATCATTCTACAGATAAGTGCCCTCCCTTGCTTGGACTTAAAGTTGTATACCAAGGGGCCGAAGGAGTCATTGAACATATCTATTACATAAACCAAAGGAGGCCGCATGGACCTAGACCATACCAACAGGGGATGCAAGGGACATCTCAGGCATACTACAACCCCAACCAAGTCACCTCCATACCTTCTTGGGGCCCCCCTTCTCATCCTTCCTGCTCCATGCCTCCTCCTTGGTCCTTCACATCTCAATATCATGCCTAACCATCCACCCATTCATTTTAATCCTATGCTCAGTCGCAACCTCAGTGGAATGCATCTCATCAGGGGTGGAGGCCCCAATAAAACTCTCTTCCTGCTCTTCTGCCTCCACCACCTGCCCAACCACAACCGTTACTTTCTTCTCCACCAAGGCAACCCCAAATGCCTGCCCAGCCAAATCTGAACCCGAAAAATAGATAGGCTCAACTAGTGTATAATGGGGAACCATCATGCCCAACTTACGCTGTGGAGATTCAAGGAATTAACTTGCGATATGGGAAAGTTCTCCTAGATAGCCAGCCTCCACCCAGGGAGGTTGAGGAAGATAAAGAGGAAAGCGAACCTAAAGCAAATCCACCCTTTCTTGAGATACTATCCATGACAATCTAGCCTACCCTAGAAGAGACTGAACTCGTAGGAGAATTGAAATATTTATGTGTGAAGATACCACTTCTCTAAGCCATAAAAGATGTGCCTATCTACAATAGATTGATTAAAAATAAGTTCTTTAGGAATCCAAGAAGGCGCAAGAGAGATGCCCCAACCATCAACGTCATAGGACAACTGTCCGACCTGATGTTGGGGTAGATAATCTGTCCAAAATATCTAGACCCTGGAAGCCCAGTAGTTGATGTCCACATCAATGGCACAATGGTCCCACATACCTTGATTGATTTGGGAGCTACCATTAATGTGATGAAAAAGGACACAATGCTCAAACTTAACCACGAAGGTTGCTTGAGGAAGACCACGACAGTGCTGCAGCTAGCAAACCGCTCCATAGTGAACCCTGAGGGGATTGTGGAAGATGTGATGGTCTCCATTGATTCTTGGGAGTACCCTGCTGAATTCTTAGTTCTCCAGCCAAACGCAAAGCTCACTAGGTATCCTCTCATTTTGGGAAGACCTTGGTTGGCTACGGCCAATGCCTACATCAGCTGTCGAGCCGGGAACATGACCATAAAGAATGGGCACATGTCAAAGCAGTTAATCCTATATCCTCTTGCCCAACCCTTTCTAGAACATGATCTACCTCTTTGGTTGGAGGAGGAGGATGAGGATGAAGTTTATTCTGCACCACTTTTTACATTATAAATCGCCATGGGGGGAAAACCGCAAGATGAGGATGATATGATTGAAAATTTTATTCAAAATCCACCTACCAGTGTATCACCATTAGAAGACATAGTAAGAGAAACCCAAAAAAACCCCTCAACTGATCTCTGAGTGGCCGACCCCACTTCTATCCATGTTAAAAATATAGAGTTCAGCCCAGAAAGAACATTGAAAATCAATCCATCCCTATCTACTTCCTAGGAGAAGGAGCTATGCAGCATACTGAGAAAACATCTAGATGCCTTTGCCTGGAGTTATAAGGAGATGAAGGGAGTGCACCCTTCAGTATTTACTCATCATATATACATCAAGGGAGATTGAAAGCCAATTAGGCAACCTCAAAGGAGGATGAACCCAGAACTTAAAGATATTGTTAACGAATAACTGCAGAAATTGCTTGATGCAGGATTCATCTATCCCATCTTTGACAGTGAATGGGCCTCTCCTTTGGTGCTAATGCCAAAGAAAAATGGTAAGTGGAGAATCTGTGTCGACTATTAGGAATTGAACAAAGCCACTAAAAAGGACCATTTTCCTCTACCTTTCATAGATCAAGTGTTAGACAGTCTGGCAGGGAAAAAGTTTTTCTCCTTCCTAGATGGGTTTAGCGGGTACAATCAAATTCAAATCAACCCGGAAGACCAAGATAAGACCACTTTCACTTGTCCTTGGGGTACCTTTGCATATCGAGACCTTCCTTTTGGTTTGTGGAATGCTCCAGCCACTTTCCAAAGAGCAATATTGAGTATATTTTCTGAACTAGTTCATGGTGCAATATAAATATACATGGATGACTTTACTCCTTATGGCTTTGACTTTCAGGAAGCTTTATCTAACCTAGGAAAAGTTCTAGATAAGTGTATTGAGATGAACCCGTCCCCCAGTCTAGAAAAATGTGAATTTTTTATGACTGAACGGACCATGATAGGTCATGCATTATCTCAACAAGGACTGCAGGTGGACCCAAAAAAAATTCCCGTCATCCAAAGGGTCCCACCTCCTCAAAAGGTGAGAGATGTTAGAAGCTTCCTAGGCTTAGCTGGATATTACAAGAGATTCATTAAAGAAATCATAAAGTTAGCCTCTCCTTTGTTTGGCCTCCTAGGCAAAGATGCTGAGTTCATATGGTCGGAAAACTATCAAAAAGCCCTAGATACCTTGAAGAGCAAGCTAGTGATTGCCCCAATTCTTAGAGGCCCAAACTGGGCCCTACCCTTTCACATTCACACAAATGCCTTGAACAAAGCAATAGTAGAAACCTTAGGACAAATTGATGAAATGTTACCTTATTCCATATACTTTATAAGCAAAAACTTGTCAAAGGCAAAGTTAAACTATACAGTGTTCGAGAAGGAACTCCTAACTGTTGTGCATTCCTTAAACAAATTCAGACATTATATCACAGGCTATCAAACCTTTGTGCACACTGATCATGCTACAATTAGATATTTAGTGAACAAACCAGATGTAAATGCTCACATTATTAGATGGTTTCTTTTACTGTAGCAGTTTGATCTAACCATTATTGATAAGCTTGGTAAAGAGAATGTTGTTGCTAACTTTTTGTCTAGAGTAAATTTGCCTGTAGGTGAAGAAGGAATGGTGGATGACCAAATGCTAGATGAACACCTATTTGCTATATCAGTACTCTCTCCATGGTTTACTGATATAGCAAACTACTTGGTTTCAACATATTCCCACCACACCTATCCTCAAAAGAGAAGAGAAAGATAGTAAGGAAAAACACCCCTTTCACTTGGATTGGAGGCAATCTCTTCAAACTTGGCCCAAATCAGAGCTTGAGAAGATGTGTCAGGAAGGAGGAAGTCTTTGACATCCTTCTGACCTATCATGATGGGCCTTGTGGAGGTCATTTTGTAGCAAAAAGAACCGCCTTCAAGGTATTGCAAGCAGGCTACTACTGGCCCACTCTTCATCAGGATGTGAGGAGATACACAAGCTAGTGTGATCGGTATCAGAGGATGGGGAAACCCACTCCAAAGGATGAAATGCCCATGCAACCTCAAGTGACCTTTGAGCCATTCGAGAAGTGGGGCATGGACTTTGTGGGGCCTATCAACCCCCCTTCAAAGTAGAAGAAGTACATCATTGTGTGCACCGACTACCTGACAAGGTGGGCGGAGACAAAAGCAATCAAAGCAGCGACAGAGGAAAAAGTAGCTGAGTTTTTGAGGGAAAACATATTCTACAAGCTATAGTATATGAGAGATTTGGTCATAGACCAAGGCAGTTAGTTCACTTCCACCTGATTGAAGACCTACTCGCACATCATAACATCAAGCACGGGACTTCCACCCCTTACCATCCACAAGCCAATGGGCAAGTGGAGGTCACTAACAGAGCATTGGAAGGGATCCTAACCAAGGTAGTGAGCAACAACAAAAAATACTAAGTGGACAAATTAGTTGATGCCACTTGGGCCTACAACACAACATGGAAGACCACCATTGGGTTCATACCCTATGAACTGGTCTATGGGAAGAAGGCTTTGCTGTCAATAGAGTTTAAATTCAATACCCTAAATATGGCAGCTCAGCTAGACCTAGACATCAGCCATGCACAAAAGGAGAGATTACTTCAGCTCAATGGATTGGATGAATATAGATAGCAAGCCCTTCTCCATACAGAGGTATTTCGGCTTCAGAGAAAGATATGGCATGACAGAATTATCAAGGAGAAGCAATTCCAAGAGGGAGATTAGGCACTACTCTATGATTCAAGACACAAGGATTTCAAAGGCAAGCTGAGGACAAGATGGCTGGGACCCTACACTGTGGAGAAATGAAATGACAATGGTTTAGTTTTGATCAGAACCATTGATGATGAAGCCATCCCCATGCTTGTCAATGGACATTGGTTGAAAGTCTACAAGAAACCCCTCTCCAAGTGAGAGTTTATTGAAGATTTGCATAAAACAGTGATGGTAGTGGTGCATGTCTTAGCTTCCACTTCACCCACTCACTGAAGAAAAAAGAGGAAAAATAAGGACTCAAGTGAAAACCTCCATGAGGCACTTAAGTCCCATCATTGGGTTGAAAACCTCCTCTGAGGCAGCCCAATGATGTAAAAAAACAATGGGAAAATAATAATATCCCTGGGTGAAAACCTCCCTTGGAGGTGCCCAAGGCAGGTAATTAAGGTAGAAAGCTCTCTGAGGCGCCCTAGTTGTTTTAAAAAAAATAAAAAAAAGAGAAAGAAAAAATGAATCTTTATTGCATTGCAGGTTTGCAGGAGGACTACAGGGAGTAGAAGAAGGTGCCAAGGGGACCCTAACATTCATACCAGCATCCATCTCATCTTCTCCACACCTTCCTCCATAATTTTTGGCATCTCTTTCACCCCACTGTACCTCTTCTTCCAAAATTGTGTTTTCTACAGGAGGCTCCTGTAGGAATTACAGAGAGCCAAAAGTGTCTACAGGAGGCAATTTGAGGGAAAAGAAAAGATTCATGAGGAACCTATAATCCCTCTTACCATCTTAAAACCTCCTTGCCATCATTTCCAAGCCTACATCACACTCCAAGCATCATTATTATTATTATTATTATCATTTTTCTCCCTTTCCAAGAAAAAACACAGAAAAACAATTTTTTAGTTTTGAAAAAGAAAAACAAAAATAAAAGGAGGAAAAGGCACCATTAACTTTACCTAAGGCTTACCTATTATCCCTCCATCCTTCATTTCCACCTTTGGCATTATTCTCAAGCTCCAAGCCTAGGGATATCACATCTGAAGGTTGAAAAGGCACAGGTAGCTCAACTCCAACAAAAGAAGAACTTGCAAAAACACACAACAACACATCGGCAAGTCGAGACAGCATGCATGAGGGAAATTGAAGGCATGCATCAGAGAAAGCCACAACACCTCACAGCCAATGGCAACAAATACACTTGGATTACAGGTAAGTAGCAAAGCCACTCCTCTATCCACATTTGTGTAATTAGGAATCATACGAAGGCAATGAGATGGTTGAAATCGAAAGGGGGAAAGGTGGCCAGTTAACCTGGCCACCTTCATTTAGTTGAATTTACTTAACTGAGATATCACCCACATATGTGCACAGTCAACTCAAGCAAAATATGCGAAGGACGGGCAGTGGGAGGAAGTGTTAACTCCGATGCAATAACGAGGGGATGATTACGAGGGGGGTCATGATGACCAATCAGGTTAGGACCAACGATTCTAATCTGGGCAACGTACACCTTGCCAGCTCAGCACTCATAAATGAAAACAACCATAAAAGGTAATGAACACTCCTCCCCACGCATTCTCACCACCTTTTCTTCAGTTTCTCCTCGTAACTCAGCTACGCAACAATATTATTATGCCCCCACAACCTCGTATCCACCATCCTCCATTGATTTCCTCCATATTTTTTCTCTCGACATCTTCTACAGGAGCCCTACAAGTTTTCTACAAGAACACCTACAAGAAATATACAGGAGGGACAACAGGCTTCTATAGGAGGGGCAGTGAGTCGTTTTGAAGGGAGGAAACATGATTTTTGGCACGAATTTCAGTCTGAAGAGGTAGGGTTCATGAATTCCCTCTGTTAAATACCAAAATGTGAAAGATTTGGTCTCAAATTGAAGATAAAATGACTATTTAAGAGGATAGAAATACATAAAAAAAAATTGTTTAAAAAAAAAACACAGTCCCCTATGTTTTTCTATTTCACTCAAAACTCTTTGTCTCCACCTCCATATTGGTTTTTCAAAAGAAGTATAGGCAGTATGATAGGGTGTTTATGAGAAAAGATCCCACTAACTCCACTAGATTCCATGCACATCCTCAAGTGGTGGAAATATTTACAAGGGCAAACTAGATGAATTTCTTTGAGAAGTTTAGAGGGTTTGATGATGAAATTGTGCATGAATTTGATCTCTCTCTAGTCCCTAACACAAGAACTCATGCTATTGTAACCATTGGAGGCCTCTCCATTGAAATAACCCCTAAATTCATTAGTAGGGTCACTACCCTTCCTCTTGGGTGCCTTGGAGTAAAGATGAGAAAATAATTGGCTAGGCTGCCAAGAGGAAATTTTTCCAAGATAATGAAATCCCTGTTGAAGACAAAAATGGAATTAGGAGGGCTAGTGTACCATATCCTTGGGATGAGGTTAGCTACCAAGTGATCAAATACATTTCTTGTGAGGGGAGGCACAACATTGTTTATGGATATCGTTTCAGAATCCTCCAAGAATTGAGAGATGGCATGGATACCCCAACACATCAAAAGCTCAGTATCCCTTACTTTCTCCTTCAATCCCTCATTGACTCCAGCACCAAGGTACAAGAAGGAAATTCACAGCAGCTACCTCACCATGGCCTAAGAAATATCCTAGTAGAGGAAGCCCTCCATACCCTTACAATCCCTATATCATGGATAGTTTTCAGAAATACTAGATTGGCCTCAAATTGGGTCCTCCACCCATATTAGTCATACTAGAAGGTAGAAGAGAAGAAGAAGAGAAGGAGCAGTGGAAGGACATAGGAATAAAGGCATGATTTTA
Organism: Pinus taeda; assembly: GCA_000404065.3. Lineage (NCBI taxonomy): Eukaryota > Viridiplantae > Streptophyta > Pinopsida > Pinales > Pinaceae > Pinus > Pinus taeda. The sequence continues at coordinate 285,899 of APFE031110914.1, forward strand.
TGGAGAACATGAGTAGAACACATCAAAATCCTGGAATGTTAGGGAGGCCACCAGGGCCATGAAAAACCAAGAGATTGACTAGGTTGCTCAGAGAATGAGCAACACCTTCGGTAGGGGGGGTGGTGATGAGCCTCATAAATGGGTAATTATATGGGCTCATTTTACCTCCTAACCTAGTCAAATCAACCATTATCTTAGCTTATTTTATGATTTTCTGATTATATTTATGCTTATAGGGTGAGTTGAGTTAGTTATTATGCCATGAGTTCTAATATGTATTTAATGAATATTATTGATGGATTTCGAGGTCAAAGTCAAGGATCTAGTGCAAAAAATACAACAATAACTTGAAGTATATAGAGGAGAGGACTTATAGGAGGGAATCCCCCTCATTTATCACTCCTCACTTTGAATTCCCCTTCATTCATCTCAGAGTACAAGCAACCAAATCATGCACTAGAAGGAAGCCAAGTAAGTGGAAGATGATTGATAGTTATCTCGAGTTTTGGGAGCCAAGCCTCCCTGATTTTAAGGAACCTATTGGTAGCTTTAGATGTATAAGTAGATAGGCCTAAGCCCTTATTAGGGTCAACTTTTTTTTTCTTGTGTAAACTTTGCTCAAATTGCGAGCTTACTATTTTATAACAATATTATGTAATCTTGCTATTTTTTTATAATGAAGATGGAATCCTTTTTGAGCTAGCACTGAGTTATCTCAAAGGGCTGAAGCTCTTAGGTTAGGTCCAAATCTAAGTAGCCAAGCTTCTCTTTACTTGTATTTTTATACTTTACTTCAGTTTGTAGATTAGTTTTTTGTTAGAGTATTTGTCTTATGGTTAAGAACAAGTTGCTTTTGATGATTTAGTAGCTTGCTTCCATTGGTGATTTTTGTAGTAGGTTAAATAACGATAAGAGAAGATTCAAAAGGCTAGCAATAATGCCTTGGCCTCTCTTCCTCCCTCTGGGACCATGATTTTAGGAAAAGACTCTCTTACTGCCCCAAAAACATAGATTTTCCTCATTCCTAGGACTTCTAGTGTTTGTAGCTCTCTAGTAGGTTGATAGTCCAGTTTTTCTTTGCTTTAGATCTTCTTTATCATGTTCAATTCTTGATTTTCAATATTCCTTTTTCATTCTTTCCTTTCTTACAACATTTCCAAACATTTCCTTCGATACATCATAGTTTAGGCCATTTTAATGCAAAACTCTGTTTTTCTTAGGATGCACTCATTTCATTGGTTGCTTGATTTTCTTGGTTGGCTGTCAGTTTCTATGCAACCGATCTCTTCCAGTAGTAGGCCAGCTTACTAGAAATAACACCCTCCATCTGATCTATGCCCTATAGGTCTCTCAAACCTCACCTAAATTCTACCCTAGTTTCCTTATTTTTTCATAGAACTTCTTCCTCTCTCCTTGAGCAAACCCAATCATATTTCTCTCTCCTCGTAATTTATGGTAGACCTTAGGCACCCTCACACCTAATTCAAATCTTCATCCACCTTTTCCACCCACCTTCACACCCTGAAAACAACGAAAATTGCTCTCAGCCTCCTCCTGTAGGCCTCCTGTAGTTTCCCTGTTTTCCTCCTATAGCTTTCCTGTGTGCTCCTGTAGTTTTTCCTGTAGGCTTTCTTTTGAAGGCTAAGTGTGGGAAAATCCTCCATAAGGCCACCTAAGACCTCCTAGGACCCATCCACACCATTCTACATCCTCCCAAGCTCCAAAACCACCCTCTAAGTCTACTAGTCCGCTGCCATAGTCACACACAATAAATTAGATGCATGTTAAATTCACATAAAAACACATAAAAATCCAAAAGTATGTTTTTTACTTATTTACATATAGAAATAGCATGGTTAGATGTTGTTTACTTACTTGAGTAGGTAATGGAATTTATTTCATGGTTTTCATAGTGTTTTTGGCAAAAGTAGAATTAGCTTGTTAATTAGGGTTTACTATGTTTTGATTTACATTCCAGTCTTTCTCCTTTTCCGTGGTTAGAATAGCATCTGTAGAGTAATCTTTCTTTCCTTTAATCACACATAGAGCTTCTTCTGAAATCTATAGAAGTTGGCTTGAGCTCCTAGTGATCTCACGCCAGCTAACCAAGTGACAACCTGTAATGAGAACTAGTACTTGTGCATATACCACCGACGCTTCCATGTTTGTTACAAACTACCGGGTTAATAAAAGTAAAGTTGGTAGCCTAGGAGTTGCATCATTCTTTCTACAATATTGGCACTCACCAATGGTTATGATATTGAGGTATGAGATGATATATTTGTGATATTGTGTCATATTAATATGGACTAACTTGTGCAAATGTGATAGCCTCCCCTAAGATACATTAAGGTATGAGTTTGACTATGTCATCTATTTTGTTTATCTAAGATGTTATCTTTATAGATTGTTTGGATGTTTGATTGATTTCATGATATGAGTAATGCCTATATAAGATTTCGTGAAGGAATGGTCTTGTTTTAAAATGATTGTACTAACACAATATGTGTTGAGACAACTCATATGTGCTTGAGTGTGAGTGGGTACTACTTGACATATTATGATTAATGATTGTGTGTTGTGTTAGGACCTGGATCTACCTCAGGCTGAAGGAAGGCAGGTCTAGGGTAACATGAAACCATGCTTAACTTGGTAGCTAGCCCTACCAGGTCAAGGGAGGGCTCTCTACTTGTTAATCTCAATTAGGATATTGGCAGCTAGGGCTTGAGATGACTGAAATGAATGCTAATTTTAGGTTAGGCATAGTAGATTAGGGTCTCTGGTTTGATTTTTAGGTTTTGGTTGCTGGATCAATTGGAGAAGGAAAATAGGTCCGGGAAATCAACTTAGGGATACAGTCATGTTCTGTGGGGCGAGGTAGACAAGGGTTTGTGTACTAGAAATGGATTAAGATGATAGATTAAGATAGCTGAGGAGTTGAGGAGGGCATAAAGAAACTATGAATCCTCCTCAAACAGTTCAAAACATTGAAACCCAAATGCATTCCCAAGACAAAGCACAACAGTGTATTTTTTCCATTCACCTTGATTCATTTAGTTTAGAAGAGAGGGAGAGATGTGGATACATATAAAACATCAGAAAAAACTCATTACAAAGAAGAAACAATACTTAAACTCATTGTCACAAGAATCCCACAAAAATAACTATGAAACTTGGTTTTATTCCTTGCTAAACTGCTGATACAAATGTTCAATGAGAGCCAACACTTCTGCCAAAGTCCAACCTTTACAAATGACTAAGAAATTACATAATATAGGCAAGGAAACCACTCATGCTAGCTATCAGGGTCGAATCCATGAGAAAAGGGGTTCTTCCAACCATATCTAAACTAAGAATGAGAATATAGGCAGTGGAACAACTTGCTTCTAAAACTTAGGAAACCAATTCATTACAGTTGAAAACCACTCATAACTTGATGTATCTACCCTATGAGGTTATTTTCACCAAAATTTACATCAAACACATCATTTACCATGCATACATTTACCAAGAAAGGAAGAAAATTCAATCACTGAAGAAATTGGGTGAAATTCCAAGTTTTAGGCAAAATTGGCAAAAAATTGCCTGATGTGTAGCGCCGTGAGCCTAATGAACAATTCACCTTTATGCACGCTTTCGGAGGCCTTCCACTCATCCAAAGCAACCCCAACATAGCTTGTTGGAAAGATCTACCTGTCTAGTTTCTGGAACACTTTGAAATTTCTAATTTGGAGTTAATTTTCCCCTTCAAACATCATTTCTCCCAAGGCTGCTTCTTGTGGGTCAAAAATGTGGCAGAGAGGGCATTTTTTAGGTGTTTGTTTCCCTTTAAGTGACCCAAATCTTCTGCAAAATTTATGAAACTTTCTAGGTTTCATTTTTTTTTCATGTTGAATCCAAAACCACAAGACATTTGGCAAAATAGTGAGCCAATTCAATGCGCAGCACTGGCAGCGTTGTGCATCAGCTGAAATTTCCTGTGTTTTATTTACAAAATTGCAAAATGACAAAAAGTTCCCAAAATTTCCTCAAATTTGGCACGAGGAAACGTCATTAAGTGCTTTGCTGAGCTAATGAAGCTTCAGCCAAAATTTTGAGTTTATCATGTTCTTTCTTGGCCCTCAAGGCTCTCCTTAACTTAACTTTTATCCTTTTTACGCTTGTTTTGAAAATCTTGTTCCGGGTTAGGTAGTTATAGGCCATATGGTGCAACAATTTATTCTCTTTGTTGGATTTTTCAAGCATCTTCATAAGGTGAATGTTCACCCTCTCCAACCATGATTCTCGGTCATCCTCAATTTCTTGCTCAAGGGAGGTCATCTTGATCTTTCTTTTATTTGCCTCTTGCCTATTTTCTCTAATCATTTGCAGCTCCATAATAGCTTTCTTATCTGTCAGTTGCTTGTTTTACTCCTCAAGAAATTTGATGATCCACTTGGCCCTCTCAAGGTTAAGTGATAAGGCTTGTATTTCAGCTTCCTTCTCTTTGAAGAACAAAGTTTTTGAAAAGTGACTAAGACTTTATAAAAGTGGGTTTGAAATGAAGAAAAATTAATTGATAAGGCTTGTAATTTTACACTTAGAAAGTTGTCTAATGCATCAGGCAGGGTTTTGAACCAACTCTTGACTTTGCCTTGCAAAGAAAGATAAAAAATCCTAATACTAACATCCTCTTCATCAACTTCAAAAAGGTCAAGAAAAGACTCAAAATTAGATACATGTCTCTTGGCAGTGATGTTGTCACATTCACCATCAAATCTTGGTAGATATAGGTAATGATTTTTAGGGAAAGCTTGGGATATAGGAGGTAAAATCACTGGCTTGTATCTATCTGGAATTTTACAAGATATAGGAATATGTATAGAAGGTGTAGAATCAGTCTTGGTCTGTTGATGGTCATTAGTTTGAGGACAATCATCACAAGATTCAGAAGACGGGTCTTGATCAAGATCAAAGGCATGCACATATTTTGTATCCACAATATTCAAAGGGAAATAATCAAATGCAAATCTAGGATCTTTCGTTGAATACAATATACTTTGTAAAGCCTTCTTGACATTCTCGAGAAAAGAGAAGAAATAGTTTATAATAAAGAACATAATGTCTTGGATGAAATTCCAACTTCAATACCTGATATTTCCATCTCGAAACTGATTTGGAGTCGCCAGGTAAATGATTTCAGACTTTCTATGTTTGATCGTTGTCCACCATCAACAATCAAATCTGAACTTGATACATTTTGTTGAGGAACAAAAAACTGCGTTCCCTAGTATGGTCGCCACTACGTTAAGGCTTGGATCTACCTCAGGCTAAAGTAAGGCAGGTCTAGGGTAACATCAAACCACGCTTAACCTGGTAGGTATCCCTACCAAGTCAAGAGATGACTCTCTCCTTGTCAATCTCAATTAGGATATTGGCTTGAGATGACCAAAATGAATGCTAATTTTAGGTTAGGTATAGTAGATTAGGGTTTCTGGTTTGATTTTTAGGCTTTGGTTGTTGGATCAATTGGAGAAGGTAGATAAGTTCAGGGAATCAACTCAGGGATATAGTTATGTTCTGTGGGGTGAGGTAGACAAGGGTTTATGTACTAGAAATTGATTAAGGCAGTAGCTTAAGACAACTGAGGAGTTGAGGAGGGCATAAAGAAACTATGAATCCTCTTCAAACAGTTGAAAACATTGAAAACCAAATGCATTCCCAAGACAAAGCACAATAATGTATTTTTTCCATTCACCTTGATTCATTTAGTTTAGAAGAGAGAGAGAGATGTGGAGAAATGTAAAACATTAGAAAAAAATCATTACAAAGAATAAAAAAATACATAACTCATTGTCACAAGAATCCCACAAAAATAGCTATGAAACCTGGTTTTATTCCTTGCCAAACTGCTCATACAAATGTTCAATGAGAGCCAACACTTCTGCCAAAGTCCAACCTTTACAAATCACTAATAAATTACGTAATATAGGCAAGGAAACCACTCATGCTAGCTAACAGGGCTGAATCCATGAGAAAAGGGGTGGTTTCAACCATATCTAAACTAAGAACAGGAATATAGGCAGTGGAATATCTTGCCTCTAAAACTTAGGAAACTAATTCATTACAGTTCAAAACCACTTGGAACTTGATGTATCTACCCTATGAGGTGATTTTAATCAACATTTACATCAAACACATCATTTACCATGCATACATTTACCAAGAGAGGAAGAAAAGTCAATCATTGAAGAGTCTAGGTGAAATTATGAGTTTTAGGCAAAATTGGCAAAACTTTGCCTGATACGCAGCGTCTCGGCTTGATGCGTAGCTCTGCTTTAGGGAAGCTTTTGGGGGGCTTTCACTAATCCAAATCAGGCTAGCGATAGCTTGTTGGAAAGACTTGCTTGTCTAGGTTATGGAACACTTTGAATTTTCTGATTTGGAGTTGATTTGCCCCTTCAAAAGTCATTTCTCCGAAGACTACTTCCTGTGGGTCCAAAAAGTGGCAGAGAGGGCATTGCTTAGGTGTTTGTTGCCCTTTAAGTGACCCGGATCTTCTCCAAAATTTATGAAACTTTCTAGGTTTCATTTTTTTCATGTTGAGTCCAAAACCGCAAGCCATTTGGCAAAAGAATGAGCCAATTAAATGTGCAGCACCGGTGGCACTGTGCATCAGCTGAAATTTCCTGTGTTTTTATTTACAAAATTGAAAAATGACAAGAAGTTCCCAAAATTTCCTCAAATTTTGCAAGAGGCAACCTCCTTAAGAGCTTTGCTGAGCTAATGAAGCTTCAGCCAAAATTTTGAGTTTATCATGTTCTTTCTTGACCCTCAAGGCTCTCCTTAACTTAGTTTTTAGCCTTTTTACCCTTGTTTTGCAAATCTTGTTCCAGGTTAGGTAGTGATAGGCCATATGGCGCAAAAATTTCTTCTCTTTGTTGGCTTTCTCAAGCATCTTCTCAAGGTGAATTTTCACCCTCTCCAGCCATGATTCTTGGTCATCCTCAATTTCTTGCTTAAGGGAGGTCATCTTGATCTTTCTTTTCTTTGCCTCTTGCCTATTTTCTCTAATCATTTGTAGCTCCATGTTAGCTTGCTTATCTGTCAGTTGCTTGTTTTCCTGCTCAAGAAAGTTGGTAATCCATTTGGCCCTCTGAACGTTAAGTGATAAGGCTTGTATTTCATCCTCTTTCTCCTTGATAATAATGTCCTTGATTCTCGAGCTTTGAGAGCCCAAATCAGTGACATCCTCCTCAATCAAAACAAAATCCCTGTCTTGCCCTTCAGTAGGGCCCTCCTCATGCATCTATTGCTTTCCTTTATCTCTACCCTTTGACTGCTAGTCAACCTGTATAGCTGGAGAAGAAGGCAAAGCTGCTTTCACCCCTGTTGAAGATAACATTTTCCTATGGTCCGATGAGGAAAACGAGACCCCTTCCACCGCTAGTGGAGATAATACTTGCTTGGCAGCTTCAAAGATCATCCTAGTGCCTCTCTCATATGTGACAAACATAGGAACATGAATCTCCTCTATTTTATTTTCAGGCTCCTTTTGTTGCCCGGATGGTTCACCTTCCTCTTGAGGATCTGAAAATGTTTGAGGCCCTTTGAAGCACTCATGGGCAATGAAAGTTTCCCATGGCACTCCCAACTGAGTGAGCTGATGCAAAACAACAATTTTGATAATAGAAAAATGATAAATACTATTGAGATATTGTGGATATGGTTTTGATTTTGCAATCACTATCATCCTCTCTATGTTTTTGCATATGAAATAAGGGATGCTCATCATTCTGACCCTGGTGAAGTGCATAAGAAATCTGATGTGGTAGGCATAAATTCTGGAGAACCTAGCCTCACATGTAAAGTGTTTGATGATAAGTTTCATGAGTGGTGTTAGAATCCTATACCAATAGGTGTCATTTTTCATGATTGTCTTGATTGAACTATGGAATATGTTCAAATCTTTTTCTTGAGCAAAGGTGTTCCATATTCTTGAAAAACCAAAAAAATAAAAAAATTTAAAACATTTAAAGAGGGTATACCCTAAAATAAAAATCAAAGGGTAAGAAAAATAAAATGGTCAAAAAAGTGAAAGAAATGAACCCAAAACAAAAAATAGACCAAGGAAAGTGTGAAAATCCAAATGCCACTACTATTTCATTTTTGTAATAAAGCAAATGTGTGCAGCTTGTCAAACCTTTGCCACAATTCATGAATAAGTCAAACTGTTTAAACTTGGCTTACTCATATTTCAATTTCATGTTGTAGATTAGAGAATAAATATCTGTCCAAACAGTTTAATCTTGGCAGATAAGTACATAGGTAGAGTTAATAAGAGGTGCTCAACAGTTTAATCTGAGCCCTTGGATGTAATAAGGGTAGAATTAGATAGATTTTCCTCGTAAAAAGAAAAATGTTGATGAGGGTTTGCAAGTCTAAATGCACCCTAATAAAGAAGAGGAAATGGTAGTATCAAGTAGATAGGGTAGGTAGATGGTGCTGTAAAGTGTTATCTATTGAATGATGCTGCTACATGTTTTTGATCCTTTACTTTCATCACAAGTACTAAAGCAGGAAATACACTAGAAAATCACAGCAGGCAAAGTCAAACTCATTAACCTCCCTCATCACTTTCCCCTCAAAAGTTTTACTAATTTCCCGCAAAGTACTAAGGTATTTGGAGATCAAAGGGGCTCAAGGCATTTCCTTGACCTCTGGAGGGACCTGACCCTCGGCCTAATGATCAAAAATACCTAAGTACTTAAGATAATCGATCATTATAATCTTCCATCTTTAACTTTGTCCTAAGTAAAATCCTATTTTACTTAGGAAACTCATGCAAAATTCCATAAAAATTCCTCAAGATAGCTTGCTATTCTAAGTTTAAGTGTTGAAGATAAAATATTGCAATTTACTTCAGAAGTTATCACTTTCTTAGATGTGCAAAAATATTTTGAGTTTCCTTGTCCTTTGCCATATTTTACATTTAACTC
>APFE031110914.1:302649-312777 GCA_000404065.3 Pinus taeda
CCACGGGTCAATTCCATGGGTGAATGAATACCATGGGTGGATTTTACAATACCACGGGTGGATGCCATTTACAATACCATGGGTAAATTCCATGGGTCAATGAATAATATGGGTGATGAGTACCATGGGTTGATGCAATTTTCCATTCGGATCATAGACTGTACATTTCTTTCCCTTGAGCTATCACTAAGTGTGTCATCTTTAAAATCTGATTCATTGCTTCTTTCCATGCTTGTCTTAATGATGTAATGTGATGATGATATGGTGAAAAATGATAATGGGTGGGGACAAAGAAGATGAGTATGAAGAGATTTTGCAAATGAAACAATAGTAATGAAGTGAAGTAGGGGAATGAAGGGAAAGATTTGGGAAACTATGGTTTTGACTTATGAGGGACTTAGGGTTTAATAAAGGGGATTGATTTCATAGGGGAATAAGGAAACAAAAAATGGAATCAATTGGTAGTTTTAGTGCAATGAATTTTGGGGAAATGGACAAAGGATGTTGGTTTTGCAATGAGGTGAAATTTTTGCAATAAGGTGAAAAAGTATGAAGGAAAGCTAGGGTTTTGATTTTAGGAATTAAAACTCATGAAAAAAACATGGAAAAGACTTATTTTAGCTTAGGATAGATACACACTTACTTGTAGGAGGTAAATGAAGCATTTGAGAGAATTTGGGTTGAATTTGAGTGAGTTTGGAGCCTCCCTGGCCAATGTGCAGTGCACTGGGCCCAATGTGCAGTGCCTGCTTGATGTGCAGCGCCTGTGTAATTTTACATAGAGAAAATTTGTGCGATGCACAGTGCCAACCCTCTGATGCGTAGCACCAGACAAATTTGCTGCAAAATGTAGGTTTTCTTCCTCTTTTGTTCAATTTCCCTTCAAAATGCTATTTTGTCTCTCCACTTGAGTTTTTACACAATGAAATGAGTAGCTATCATGAATTTGCTTTATATATGTTCCAATTTAATTTTTCTTCATTGCAAACCCACTTTTATAAAGTCTTAGTCACTTTTCAAAAACTCTGTTTTTAAATTTGAATTTTGACTTTTTGTTGGCACTTTGATGGACTGATGTCTTGGTGTTTTTGTTTGTTGCAGTGGCAGGAGTTGGCAAGGTGACCAGGAACAATTGTTGAGCTTATTAAAGACAGAAACACTTAAATTACATGAAATATTTTACAAAAAATGGAAAAACTATGTTTTCACCTCAGAATAGAGTTTTGAGGTTAAAAAAATTTATTGAGCATATTAGAAGTAAATTTATGATTTTATGAACCTATTTATCCTCCTCATGTGCCTGTTAACCTTTTTATTCAGTTTTGGAGGATGATGATGATAAACCCTAAGACCTAGTGAAACTAAACCCTAAAACCGAATGAAATGAATTGAAATGACTAAAAAGAGGTATTGAATAGGCCATCAAGTATATGACATGAGTGAAAATGAAATGAAACCACTACCATCAGTTGATCCATGACCTAATGGAATATAGCTGATTGAATGAGACACCTAATATGCGTGCAAAAGAGAAATTTGATCACTGATGGAAGTGTGAAGACACTGACACTAACAAGTTGAATGCTGAGTTTGACATTATTGTTAGTCTTGGTAAGGGTTGATTTCAAATTAATAGACCTCATGTATTGATCCTTGGAACATGTGATTGACATGTGTGAACAATTGCAGGGAAACATGCTTGGTACTAGCATAACAAGGTAACATTTTATTTGTTTGTATAGATAATGGTTGGGTGATGTGACATGACATAATAAGACTCAATTGTGAGAAGGTAAAATTTAAAAGAAATAAAGAAAATGGGTGAAAATTCCTTTGGCTATGTTTGGAAACCACATCTCCAAATGAACGAGTGCCTTGCATGAATACCTGAAGTCTTATTAACCTTGATTTTTTCTGACATCATGTAGATATGTGTTATAACCATGAACATGTATTTCGCAGGTATATTAGCTAGTTTCTAGTTATTATCCGTCAAGGGAATTGAAGTCCCTTGAGATATGGCATGGATGTGTTTAGTTACAAGTCAACATGATCGACACAACAAGGTAATATATCTAGTATATTGTTCTATTTATGTATGCATTGGCATTTGTGTGTTTATGGAAGTATGATGCATGATATTGCATGGAGAAAAAGATTGCCATGAAGTCTTGAAGATGGCTCATTTCGAGCTTTCCCTTAGAGGCACTAGGAACTCTAGGGATTGATTCATGATGTCTATTGTCAGTTTTGTTCATTTGGTTCTCTTTTATTATTTCCACTTGATTTGCATATTTGTTTATGTCTAGTGTATGGCCATACCATTTTGTTTGTGGTGTCATATTGCTATTGGTTGTTCATGGTTTTCATCTTGGTTTCTTTTGGTTCTTTCCTTTTATGTTTTGAGATTATTTAGAATTGGTTGGGAGTAAGGAAAGCTAATGGAGCTCGGGGAGATCTTTGTGGTGCTAGAAAATTATATATTATAGAGTAACTGAACACATAAAATATTGTAGAAATATAAACATAGAAAACTCATAAAACAAGAGAGACACAGATATACGTGGTTTACCCAGTTTGGGATACGTGCACGGAGAAATAGCCAGTCCTTATTTTATTATATTATCCAACAAACTAAAGAGATACAACCTACAGTAGATTCATTGTAACTCCCTCTTCGCTCTCAATCTCCTCTCTCTTCCTCACTCAAAATACAGATATACATAGACGTAATACAATTCCCTCATATATAGTGAGGGGTTGCTTTCTACGGCAACAAACCCTAAATTAAACATAATTCTCCTGTCAGATCGTACGCCTAATGAACCGCCCAGATTGACTAGAAATTACTAGACTTTTACAAGGCAATTTTTCATCTATTTTTAGCTTCAGGGTGCTACCCCCGCCTGGGGACCGCTGGCCCCCAGACCCCCACGGGGGGAACAAGTCCCCCTCGCACCCCCCCACATGGAGGGGTGTATAGTCTTCCTGGGGTATACATCTAGCTAAAACCTTTGAATACAGAAGATAATCAAGCTCCACACCAAACAATCTCCCACTTGGAGATTGATTATAGCAAATCCACCGCTGCTTCATTTGCTAGACAATGACTCCACTTTGGACATGGTTGTTTCTCATCTTCTTCATCATACTTGAAGACCAATTCAAACTGAGAAAATCCTCAGTTTCTCCTTGGTTACGACTTTTGTTAACATATCAGTAGGATTCTGGCTAATGTGTATCTTTTCCAGCTTCAACTGTCCATCTTCCAATGTTGACCGTATGAAATGGTACTTGAGCTGTATATGTTTAGTCTTGGAATGAAATGCAGAGTTCTTTGCAAGTGTATGGCACTTTTGTTGTCACTGTATTAACCTGCCCAACTCCTTCTTTTACCTTGATTTCATCCAGAAACCTTGTAACCAATCATTTCTTTACTAGCCTCTGTAGCAGCAACATTACTCTACTCTTTTTTTGAAAGTTTCAACAACACTTTGGGATTTTTGGAAACCGACTGATAGTTGTTCCCCTACAGTAAATACATATCCTATAGTGCTTTCTCTAGTTTATATCTTTTCACTTGCCATATCTGCATTCAATATCCTTGTAGAGCAATGTTTGAACCACCAAGCATAATGCTTGATTTGTGGTACCTCTCAAATACCTGAAATCCACCTCACCGCCTCCGATGTTTTTTATTTGGAATTTTTTTTTATACCTACTTACAACTCCCACTACATGTGCAATATTAGGCCTTGTGTAGACCATTGCATACATTAAGCTTCCAACTACTGATGCATATGGAACTTTAGACATATGAGCCATTTCTTCCTGAGTCTTGGGACATGTTGCCTTACTTAATTTGAAATGGCTAGCCAAAGTGTGGGGCTATAAAAAGGGTCTCTTTCACCTCTAGTTACCTCACATTAATATATCAATCCAGGAATGTTTTTCTATTTCAAAGAGTATCTCAGTCTGAGGCTTAGCACTTGTCAGAGTAATGCTCATAGTACAGCTGTTTTAAAACTACAAAAGTAAGTGATACGTGTCTACAACTTAACTACTTCAGAAGACTAAATCACACACTCAAATATGAAGCAACACATCAGTCAAGGGTTCAGTAGCAATAACCCATCCCTTTAGAAACTGATGGAAAAGAAATCGGGGAACAGATCGGGGGTCTGGAAGCCTAGTAGCAGATGCTGATCCTCACTATAGCCTGAGATCGTCCTTAGCAAATAAGAAATCAAACGACAGGTGAAGAAAACAGCACTGAAATAGAACATCAACCTTGAAATGGAACAGAAACTGAAAATGGAACAACAATTCGAAATGGAACAACAATTGAAAATCGAACAACAATTGGAAATGGAACAACAATTGAAAATGGAACAACAACTCGAAATGGAGCAACAATTGAAAATGGAACAACAACGCAGAAATGGAATAGCACTTAAGGAAATGAGCAGTAACTAAGTTCAACAGGCTGTGAATCTATTCAATTACACCAATCCAAACATCAATCCTTCATTCTTAAAGATGTACACACACTACGGAACAATATTTCCTATGGATCCAAGATGGAATAACACTAAAAACCATAGAAACACAAGGTGCTTAGTCTGATTCCGTTATTTCTCTAAGTAAAACCATACGATTGCATCTCAAGATGAAAACGATAATATTCAAGGATTCAATAACCATATAAAATCAGAACTTGCAAGATATATTATGTGATGCTAAGGCACAATCGCATAACACAAAAACTCTGTAATGGAACTATAGTATCCTATAGAAATTACCCACATTATAACAACACGTAAAGGAATAGTAACATGATGCGGCGTCAATACAAAATTTTTGTTTGTAGGAATATTAAATGGGTTAAACACAACAGAGCATGTAACATAACATTTATAAAACATGGCAGATTACCAGATCACGTTGATAAGCAAACCACACAGAAACCACACTTAATGGTTCAAGAAGAAATGCCCTCCAGGGCCGGGGCCTCAGCCTCTAGGGGTACACCGGTTAAGGTTGATCCAGACTCAAATATAAAAGAGTAACCAAGTCTGTGTTAATGCATGAAGTAAAATTATAGTAACGCAAGTCTTAACCGAACATAATGATCATAGTCTTGATCTTTTTAAAAGAAATTACATAAATTCATCCCCCCTAGCTAATAATGCCATCTCTTATATAAGGATGATGATGGAGATATCTAGATGCAGAAATAGATAAAACAACGATCCCTCGGTATTAAGGATCCTGAGGGATTCGCAGAATTGTTAATCTTGAGTTACTTCTTCTCTTTTCTGCGCCGAGCTGTCATCTCCGCTTCCTTTCCTGGGTTGGTCCATTTTGATCTGGTTTGCATGCGATCTCCCGTCAAAGGGACAATAGTTAATTCATCTTTGTCTTTTCCTTTAGGATGGCCACTTTTTGTTTTTCCTCCCTCCTGTACATGGAAACGACAATTGTCAGTTTTCTATATTAATCTCTCACGTTTCATTATAATTCTTTATTATTTTCTAAGTTCACAATGCAAAAAGGCTTATAAGTCCTAATGAAAAGATACTGAAATAATCATCAAAACATACCTTTTTTGATACTCCACACACCCCCCGGCTTACCCTTTTTCATGGCCTCATGAAAACATTGTAGTTGACATGGAAGGCAGTAAGTGAGTAGGCTGGAGATGGAATCTCATGTGAGGGCCTACAGTCGTGATGCGAAACTAAATGATCAGAGAAATGGCCTGTCTATCCCTCAAGAATTTCATACAAGGCTTGGAATCTAGGTGCAGGATGCCAAATGATTGGACTTTGGAGCCTATATCCTAACCAGGATGGCCCTACCCTCAAAACAATTTCGCCATAGAGGGGAAGACGATTGGCAGCAAGTTCAAAGTTCTCATACTTAAATGGTTCTCTAAGCTGGATATTCGGATTAGGTATTTAATATCGAAATTTAGTTGCATCAATGGCAGGGTCTTTAATAGAGGAAAAATATTTAATTCCCTACCGAATGAGTGCCTCATGCATGGGTCCTAATGCTTCAATCACTCCTGGAGCCTTCATGAGATTTCTATGTCTCCTCCATAACTGTGCTGGGTCCCTAGGCTCAGCTCTTACCCATAGATATAATATGTTTTCTTGTCTTTGAAAAGAGTTGTAGGCTTTGAGCCATTTAACTTGATTGACTACAAATGAGATAAATGCTTGAAATTGAATGTCCCCAACAAAAGGGCCAGGGTTCAGTTCAGTCTCTTGTTCTAGTACAAGGTTATGCAAGTAAAATTCACATAATAATCTCTGCACTTTTACCCCGTAATGTTTACAGCAGTTTCTGAAATCATCTATAGTGTTAATTTGTATGGGAGCACCTGCTTTAATAGCCTTTATTTTCAATTGTAAATACTTTTCCATTAAAAATAGGGCATAGTTCTTAGCATGGGCTCTACATGCTAGGATGTCATTGTATAGAGAACACAAGGTATCCATTTGTTTGATAACTACATCTAATCTACAAGTTACCTTTGCAACTTTCTCTTGTTCCTTCCGCCATCCTTCGAAGGCCTGGCTTTCTGATAAGTTGACGTTCATTAGCTGCTGCTATAGTTCTTCATATTTTTCTCGGGGGACTGTTTGCTCCTTAAGATTTTTTGCTTCTTGCTGGGCCAGTTTCAAACCTTTCTGAAAGGTTATCATTTTTGGATCCTTTTTCCATGCAGTCGTGGAGGTCGGGAGCTTTACCTGAACTTTCTTATTGCGCTGCTTTGAGTTCAGGACCCTTATTACTCTCGTAGGTGGTGCCTCCGTCTGAACTATCTTATCATCCTTTTCTATTTTAACACGAACATCAGCCCATTGCTGTTCCCTTTCAATTGGAATAACAATCTACTTTCCGGCTTCATTTGGAACATCAGCTTGGCTTTTGTCAGGGTTTTGAGCAGTAGGATGGATTCTAGTCCTCCGCCTCTTGCCCTTAAGGGATTTTACTGGTGTGGTTGGACCTTTTCTTCTTGAAGTCCCTTTTACCCTTTGCTTCACCTTTAGAATCCTAATCTGCTGGTGAAGATGGACTATTATGTTCAATAATCTCAATTGTTCCCTTCGTAATTCCCTTATTTCTACCATTTCTTCAGAAGGAACAACAGGTTGTTTACTGCAGTTAGGACTACGGCTAGCTTCCTGGTTTTCTTCCTGGGGTGACTGTTCTGGGGAAAGAACCTTAATTGGCTCTGTTATTTCTTGAGCTAATTCTTCTTCTACCCTTATTTCCTTCGGACTTTCTTCTAGTGCCTTCTGCTTAGGAACGGGTTGTTCCTACTCAGCGTTTTTTGACATCTTCTCATCATGAATGGACAAATTTTCTACTTCTGCCTCTTCTACATGTGATTCCTCGGGTGCATCTTTCTCCCGTGGTTTCTCTCCGGCATGGAGATCTGATGGACTCAGAGGTTGGCCATATTCGCCCATATTGGCCAAAACTTTGGCCAATTCATCTTCCCCTAATGGGTCTTGTAATGGGCTGCCTTCCTGTTGTTCCATTCCTTCCTCCTGCTTCGACTGCTCGGCTTCCTTTCTCTCGTCTGCTTCCTCTTCAGATTGCTCATCTTTTTCTTCTTCTCCTTTTGCAGATTGCTCTGCCTCCTCTTCTTTTTCTTCTTCTGCAGATTGTTCTGCCTCTGCAGACTGGTCTGCTTCCTCATCTTGTGCTTCTGTTTCCTTGTCCTTGCTTGGGGATTGCTCATCTTTGCTTTCTACTGTTTGGCTAGTGCCTTCCTGGGGCCTCTCCAGCCCCCCTCGTAGCCATGCGAGCCGGGTCGATTTTCTGCATTTTCTGGTTGTTCGAGGTTGCTTTCTATGGCAACAAACCCTAAATTAAACATAATTCTCCTGTCAGATCATCCACCTAATGAATGACCCGAGTTGACTAGAAATTACTAGACTTTTACAAGGCAATTTTTCATCTATTTTTAGCTTCGAGGTGCTACCCCCGCCTGGGGACCACTTGCCCCCGGACCCCCGCGGGGGGAACAAGTCCCACTCGCACCCCCCCACATGTAGGGGTGTACAGTCTTCCTGGGGTATACATCTAGCTAGAACCTTTGAATACATAAGATAATCAAGCTACACACCCAACAATCTCCCACTTGGAGATTTATTATAGCAAATCCACTGCTGCTTCATTTGCTAAACAATGACTCCACTTTGGACATGGCTGTTTATCATCTTCTTCATCATACTTGAAGACCAATTCAAACTGAGCAGATTCTCAGTGTCTCCTTGGTTACAACTTTTGTTAACATATCTGTAGGATTCTCGCAAGTGTGTATCTTTTCCAGCTTCAACTGTCCATCTTCTAATGTTGACCGTATGGAATGGTACTTGAGCTGTATATGTTTAGTCTTGGAATGAAATATAGAGTTCTTTGCAAGATGTATGGCACTCCGGTTGTCAATGTATAACCTGCCCAACTCCTGTTTCTTACCTAATTCATCCAAAAACATTTGTAAACAAATCATTTCTTTACTAGCCTCTGTAGCAGCACCATACTCTACTTCTTTTGTTGAAAGTGCAACAAAAATTTGGATTTTTGAAACCCAACTGATAGCTATTCCACCTACAGTAAATACATATCCTATAGTGCTCCTCCTGTTATATCTATGACTTGCCATATCTGCATCAACATATCCTTGTAGAGCAATGTTTGAACCACCAAAGCATAATGCTTGATTTGTGGTACCTCTCAAATACCTGAGAATCCACCTCACCGCCATCTGATGTTCTTTTCTTGGATTGTTCATGTACCTACTAACAACTCCCACTGCATGTGCAATATTAGGCCTTGTGTAGACCATTGCATACATTAAGCTTCCAACTACTGATGCATATGGAACTTTATACATATGAGCCATTTCTTCCTGAGCCTTGGGACATGTCGCCTTACTTAATTTGAAATGGCTAGCCAAAGTGTGGAGCTATAAAAAGGGTCTCTTTCACCTCTATTTACCTCACATTAATATATCAATCCAGGAACGTTTTGCCATTTCAAAGAGTATCTCAGTCTGAGGCTTAGCACTTGTCAGAGTAATGCTCATAGTACAACTATTTTAAAACTACAAAAGTAAGTGATACGTGTCTACAACTTAACTACTTCAGAAGAATAAATCACACACTCAAATATGAAGCAACACATCAGTCAAGGGTTCGGTAGCAATAACCCATCCCTTTAGAAACTGATGGAAAAGAATTCAGGGAACAGATTGGGGGTCTGGGAGCCTGGTAGCAGATGTCGGTGCTCACTATAGCCTGAGATTGTCCTTAACAAATAAGAAATGAAACGACAGGTGAAGAAAACAACAATGAAATAGAACAACAACCTTGAAATGGAACAGAAACTGAAAATGAAACAACAATTCGAAATGGAACAACAATTGAAAATGGAACAACAATTCAAAATGGAACAGCAATTGAAAATGGAACAACAACTCGAAATGGAACAACAATTGAAAATGGAACAACAACGCATAAATGGAACAACACTTAAGGAAATGAGCAGTAACTAATTTCAACAGGCTGTGAATCTATTCAATCACACCAATCCAAACGTCAATCCTTCATTCTTAAAGATTTACACACACTATGGAACAATATTGCCTATGGATGCAAGATGGAATAACACTGAAAACCATAGAAACACAAGGTGCTTAGTCTGTTTCCGTTATTTATCTAAGTAAAAGCATACGATTACATCTCAAGATGAAAACAATAATATTCAAGGATTCAATAACCATATAAAAATCAGAACTTGCAAGATATATTCTGTGATGCTAAGGCACAATCGCATAACAAAAAAACTCTGTAATGGAACGACAGTATCCTATAGAGATTACCCGCATTATACCAACACGTAAGGGAATAGTAACATGATGCGGCGTCAATACAACATTTTTGTTTGCAGGAATATTAAATGGGTTAAACACAACAGAGCATGTAACATAAACTTTATAAAACATGGCCGATTACCAGATCATGTCGATAAGCAAACCACACTTAATGGTACAAGAAGAAGTGTCCTCCAGGGCTGGGGCCTTAGCCTCTAGGGGTACACCGCTTA
>APFE031110914.1:313730-339095 GCA_000404065.3 Pinus taeda
TGGCAGCAAGTTCAAATTTCTCATACATAAATGGTTCTCTGAGCTGGATATTTGGATTAGATATTTAATATCGAAATTTAGCTACATCAATGGTAGGGTCTTTAATAGAGGAAAAATATTTAAGTCCCTACCGAATGAGTGCCTCATGCATGGGTCCTAATGCTTCAATCACTCCTGGAGCCTTCATGAGATTTCTATGTCTCCTCCATAACTGTGCTGGGTCCCTAGGCTCAGCTCTTACCCATAGATCTAATCTGTTTTCTTGTCTTTGAAAAGTGTTGTGGGCTTTGAGCCATTTAATTTGATTGACTCCAAATGAGATAAATGCTTGAAATTGAATGTCCCCAACAAAAGGGCCAGGGTTCAGTTCGGTCTCTTGTTCTAGTACAAGGTTATGCAAGTAAAATTCACATAATAATCTCTGCACTTTTACCCCGTAATGTTTACAGCAGTTTCTGAAATCATTTATAGTGTTAATTTGTATGGGAGCACCTGCTTTAACAGCCTTTATTTTTAATTGAATACTTTTTCCATTAAATTAGGGCATAGTTCTTAGCAGGGGCTCTACATGCTAGGACATCATTGTATAGAGAACACAAGGTATCCATTTGTTTGATAACTACATCTAATATACGAGTTACCTTTGCAACTTTCTCTTGTTCCTTCCGCCATCCTTTGAAGGCCTGGCTTCTAGATAAGTTGACGTTCATTAGCTGCTGCTGTAGTTCTTCATATTTTTCTCGGGGGACCGTTTTCTCCTTAAGCTTTTCTGCTTCTTGCTGGGCCTGTTTCAAACCTTTCTGAAGGGTTATCATTTTTGGATCCTTTTTCAATGCAGCCGTGGAGGCCGGGAGCTTTCCCTGAACTTTCTTATTGCGCTACTTCGAGTTCAGGACCCTTATTACTCTCGTAGCTGGTGCCTCCATGTGAACTATCTTATCATCCTTTTCTATTTTAACACGAACATCAGCCCATTGCTGTTCCTTTTCAATTGGAATAGCAGTCTACTTTTCGGCTTCATTTGGAACAACAACTTGGCTTTTGTCAGGGTTTTGAGCAGTAGGATGGATTCTAGTCCTCCGCCTCTTGCCCTTAAGGGATTTTACTGGTGTGGTTGGACCTTTTCTTCTTGAAGTCCCTTTTACCCTCTGCTTCACCTTTAGAATCCTAATCTGCTAGTGAATATGGTCTATTATGTTCAATAATCTCTGTTGTTCCTTTCGTAATTCCCTTGTTTCTGCCATTTCTTCAAAAGGAACAACAGGCTGTTTAGTGCAGTTAGGACTACGGCTAGCTTCCTGGTTTTCTTCCTGGGGTGACTGTTCTGGGGCAAGAACCTTAATTGGCTCTGTTATTTCTTGGGCTAATTCTTTTTCTGCCCTTATTTCCTCCGGACTTTCTTCTGGTGCCTTCTGCTTAGGAACGGGTTGTTCCTGCTCAGCATTTTCTGACATCTTCTCATCATGAATGGACAAATTTTCTACTTCTGCCTCTTCTACATGTGATTCCTCAGGTGCATATTTCTCCTGTAGTTTCTCTCCGGCATGGAGGTCTGATGGACTCAGAGGTTGGCCATATTCGCCCATATTGGCCAAAACTTTGGCCAATTCATCTTCCCCTAATGGGTCTTGTAATGGGCTGCCTTCCTGCTGTTCCATTCCTTCCTCCTGCTTCGACTACTCGGCTTCCTTTCTCTCATCTTCTTCCTCTTCAGATTGCTCATCTTTTTCTTCTTCTCCTTTTGCAGATTGCTCTACCTCCTCTTCTTTTTCTTCTTCTGGAGATTGTTCTGCCTCTGCAAACTGCTCTGCTTCCTCATCCTGTACTTCTGTTTCCTTGTCCTTGCTTGGGGATTGCTCATCTTTGCTTTCTACCGTCTGGCTAGTGCCTTCCTGGGGCCTCTCCAGCCCCCCTCATAGCCATGCAAGCCGGGTCGATTTTCTGCGTTTTTCTAGTTGTTCGGGTGTGCTGGTAACATGTTTCTGTTTTTCATATTTCTTATGTTTTTCAGGTTGCTCCGGTGTGCAAGTGACCTCCTTCCATTTTTATGGACGTTGGGGTGTGCTAGTGACTTGTTTTCATTTTTTCAGACGTTTGGGTGTGGCCAACCCTCGATTGATGATGTTAATTAGTTCTTCCCAGCTGCTTTGTTACTGGGTGAGACTATGGTTAACTATCAACCGAATTAATCCATGGTGGCTGACGACTGACTCTACGTGCTCTACTCTTTTCATATTCGTGCAACATCATGAAGTAGTGAATTCAACAATGCAGGTAAATTTAAAGAGCATTTTTGTTTTAGAACAGCTAGGAGTTTAAGATGTCGTGGTCTTACCACACCTTTTCTGCCTTCACAGGTGATGTAGCTTTGGATGATTTTTGCTAATTCTGCCCACGGCTCTCCTAGTGTTTCTGGAAGCACCCCCTTTCCTCGAATTGTCAGGCTCTGTCCCTCATCCTGAAAGATTTCTAAAATCTTTTGTAGCCTTTCCTTCTTTATCGTCCATACTGGTCCAGTGGCTGGCAGTCCCAAGACTTCTGCAATGATGTCATCACTGACTGCTATATGTTTTCCTCTTACTGTGGAGTATTCCTCTTGCAAATTCTATAAAAATTCAATCGCTACTGTTTCATTGGACTCCTTCAGGCAGTTAAGATAGGTCGCCATCCTACTCTTTCTAGGATTTCCCAGGCTGTAGTCGAAACAGTTAGCACTTGCGGTTCTCTGCAAACTAACCTTCCCCTCATAGTTTCACTGCAAATTCCAAAAGGAATGGAAACTATTTGTTGAAACATAGAGAATTTGATGGCGTAACACTCATTCAAACTCTCATGCTACGATGTATGCAGTGGAAATGGCTTAAACAACAACTCATGTAGAAATAACAAAAAAAAAAGAAGAAAAATAGAAAGAGATAATACCGTTGAGCCGTGCTATACCCGAGTACTCACTCTCCCCAATGGCGAGCTGACACGTGCTCTGGGGAATGATGAGGTCAACCTCCCCCCTCGCAATGTGATAGGTTGTCCCAACCGTCAAATAAAGGAGCAACGCCTGTTCTGCAGCAAGGTCTTTAAGGAACAACGTATGGCAATATGCCATGCTTACAAAAAAAAAAGCTTATTACTGAAACCAAGGTATAAAGCTGCGTCGCTTTAATACATAAGAGACTGCGATGACTTGATGGAAGTTCGGGGATAAGACATTTTCCGTAAATAGAGAGTCTCATGCGGTCATTGTCACTGGTTCTGTAATGATTGGTGATAATATATAGTCATGCGTTATATGGTTGGGGCAATATCATATAATTGATTACCACGACATAAGAAACAAAAGGATGCAATCCACTTACCTATTGGTGTAAATAATGCGACTCCAATACCAATAACAGAGCTCTGCTGATGGCAGGTGTCCATAACCTTGGCAGAGTTGTTTGTTTCACCCCTAGAACCATAGTCCTTTGTGTATGCTAGGAAACGTTGTGCAATATCAAAATGTAGGCCATTACGCTCGCTTGGTGACCAGTTAGCCATAATGCCATTCAGGAGGAATGAGCGAATAGTGGGCAGGCTGGTTCATGATGAGACGTCGTGTTCCAAGGGTTGTTTGTTTAATATACCTTTTGGACCATTTCCGTGGTGTGGTGGCCATAGTGGGAATGCCACTTTGCTTCTGTCCTGGTGATCATGGTAGGCCAGCTCGTAATGAGACTTCCTATCCTGCAATTTGACAATTTTAAAAACCATGTTTTTCTCCCTTTTTTCTTGTTTTTCATAAAGTGCCTTTCCAGTTCATACACAACAGGTGGTTCAACACTCCTTAAGAGTAGGAATGGTGGAAGAAGTCTTAATATCTCAATAGGAAGGTATAGATCCTTTGCTCTTATTGCTGGATGATAATAAAAGAGGATTAAAAAGGGACCATCATGATATAGATAACTAATCAGAACAGAATTAGTAGAGAAATGGCAGCAAAAGATGATGAATAAGCATGTCTTTCCTTGTGTCTTCTCAGCAATTCAGGGCAGTTTCTTATAAAGATAGCAATTTATGATTGACTGATTTCCGTATGCTGTATTTTTCTTCCCATTACATAAGTGCATAGCCATATTCAAAAAGACTTTGAAAGAACATTAACAATAAGCATCCTCAATTTAGAATAGTAAAAGGAACAAACTATTTCACAAGGAGAGAAAAATCCTACAAGTGGTGTTTCTTTTGAGGAAGGGAACAACAACAGTTCTCAAATGTTGTCCCTTTGGAAAAAGGAACAGCAAAACATACAGATATCGTTCCTTTGGAAGAGGAACAACAGAAATCAAAAGTGTTTTTCCTATTGAAAAAGGAACAGGAAAAACACACAAGTGTCGTTCCTTTGGAAAAGGAACAACAGAAATCAAAAGTGTTGTTCCTTTTGGAAAAGGAACAACAGAGAACAAAAGTGTTGTTCCTTTTGGAAAAGGAACAACAGAGAACAAAAGTGTTGTTCCTTTTGGAAAAGGAACAGTAGAAAATAAAAGTGTTGTCCCTTTTAGAAAAGGAACAACAGAAAACAAAAATGTTGTTCCTTTAGAAAAGGAACAGCAGAAAACAAAAGTGTTGTTCCTTTTGGAAAAGGAACAACAGAAAACAGAAGTGTTGTCCCTTTTGGAAAAGGAACAGCAGAAAACAAAAGTGTTGTCCCTTTTGGAAAAGGAACAGCAGAAGCACACCAATGCTGTTCCTTTGGAAAAAGGAACAACAAAGGTAACAAAAGTTGTTGCAAAGATATATACAAAATTAAGTCAAGAAGTTATGTACAGATTGTAAAGAAAAGTAAATTCCTTAGTGAATTATAGGTGAGGAAGACTTTTCATCCTCCCCTAAGATCTCCATATCTGAACCTTGGCATAGCTGTTGGCAGAAGGACTCCCGAGTAAGTGATTTGTGATAGAGACGGACTCGATGGCCATTTGCGTTAGAGGCATATCCAGAACCATCAATAGTAATTAGGGTAAGAGTACCATTGTCGTGTACTTTCTAGATTTCATATGGTCCCAGCCATCGAGTCTGGAGTTTCCCGAGGAAGTCCTAAAACCTGGAGTCGTATAAAAGAGCCTAGTCTCCTTCATGGAAGACTTTATTTTTAATGAGAGCATCATGCCATTTAGCTCTCTGTTGCTGTATCAGGGCAGTGTGTTGAAGTGTAGAGAGCCTAATTTCATCTAGTTCATTGATCTATTGTAGTCGATTAGTCTGTGCCTTAGTTAGATCTAAACCAACTTCCTGTGTTGTTCGTAATGTTTGGATTTCGAATTCTATAGGAAAAATAGGTTGTTTTCCAAACATTAGCTGATAAGGTGAGTAACTGGTGGTGCTTCTCCATGTTGTTCTATAAGCCCACAGTGCTTCAAGTAGTCTGGCAGCCCAATCACGTCTATGTGATGCAACAATTTGTGTTAAAATTGTTTCTATTATTTTATTACTACTTTCTACTTGCCCATTTGCTTGTGGGTGATATGGAGTAGTAATTTTATGCTGGACATGATAGTTGTTGAGTGTTGCAGCTATTCTGTTTCCAGCAAACTGTGGTCCACCATCTGTAATTATTTCTCTTGGAAGGCCATAACGTACAAATAGATGGAACAAGAATTGTATAACAGATTCTTCTGTGGCTCTTGGCAATGCCTCTGCTTCAACCCACTTGGTGACGTATTCTGTAGCCACCAAAATGTATGTTTTCTGGTTTGATGGTGGGTTGATTGGTCCCACGAAATCAAGAGCCCATCGCTCAAATGGTTCGATGACTAGTTGTGGTTTCAAAGGCATCTCATCTGACTGACTAGGGCGTCCCGCTCTCTGGCAACTGTCACATGCTTGGACAAATTTCTTTGCATCTTTGAAAATTGTGGGCCAATAATACCCTATTTGTAATACTTTATGTCCATTCCTATGATCAGTGAAATTTCCACGACATGGTTGGTCATGGCAAGCTTTCAATATGTCAAAAATTTCATCCTCTCGAACGCATCTCCTCATATGCATGTCTTCTCCTGTGTGAAACAAATAGCCCCCAATCCAAGAAAATCTAGTACTTCGCTGAACAATCTGTTTTTGCTCATTAGGGTTTAGATGCTTTGGTAACTTACCTACTACTAGGTAATTAGCAACATCAGCATACCAGGGTGTTTGAACAACAACAGCAAAGAGATGCTCATCTGGAAATTGATCTTCAACTGCTGCTACATCAACTGGCTTTGGCATTCTTGAGAGGAAATCAGCTACAGGGTTTTCTCTCTCGGGTCGATCCTTGATTGTAATATCAAATTCTTGCAATAAAATCAGCCATATATTTATTCTGCCATTTGTGATAGGCTTGTTTGCTAAATATTTTATAGCAGAATGATCTGTGTACAAGATAACAGGATATTCAGTAATATAATGTCTGAATTTATTAACAGCATGTATAACGGCTAGAAATTATTTTTCAGTGACAGTATAGTTTAATTTAGCAGGGGATAGTTTTTTGCTAATGTAATAAATTGCATATGGTTTTCTATCCTCCTCCTGTCCAAGGAATGCTCCAATGGCTATGTTTGAGGCATCAGATGATATCTGGAATGGCAAATGCCAATTTGGTCCTCGAAGGACTGGGGTTGTAGATATGAGCTTCTTCAGATCCTTGAAAGCACGTTCACATTTCTCTGTCCAAAGAAAATCGACGTTACCAATTAGTGCATACAAGGGTGCAGCAATACGTGAATAATGTTCTATAAACCTTCTATAGTAACCAGAGAATCCAAGAAAGCTACATACCTCTGTTTGAGTGGTAGGAGTAGGAATAAGAAAAAGTATTTGGATTTTGGCTGGATCTACCTGAATGCCATCTGCTGAAATATAGTGTCCTAAAATAAGTCCTTCCGTCATCATCATATAACATTTTTCATGGCTTAAACAAAGCTTGGTAGCAATGCAACGTTGTAGGACTTTTTCTAGTGTATCCAGTGCTAGATCAAACTCATCTCCATATGGAGTAAAGTCGTCCATATATACTTCCAGTCCCTCATTTATTAGGTCTGCAAAAATGCTAAGAATAGCCCTTTGGAATGTGGCAGGGGCATTGCATAAGCCAAAAGGTAGAACTCGGTAGGCGAATGTTCCCCAAAGACAAGTAAAAGTAGTTTTGTCCCGATCTTCAAGGGCAATCTGTATTTGGTTATACCCACTGAAGCCATCAAGGAAAGAAAAGAATTTCTTCCCTGCCAAAGTGTCTAATACTTGGTTGATGAATGGGAGAGGAAAGTGATCTTTTTGTGTTGCTTTATTTAGCTCCCTGTAGTCCACGCAGATTCTCCATTTCCCATTATTTTTTGGTACCACCACAAGCGGGGAGGCCCATTTGCTATCAGAGATAAGATAGATAAATTTAACATCTAAAAGTTTTTTGAAGCTTGGATTTTACTACTTTTAGATGAGGATTTAGTCTTCTCTAAGGCTGCGTAACAGGTCTTGCATCATTTTCTATGTAAATGTGGTGTGTACATAATTGGGGGTCAATTCCTTTCATATAAGGGTAATCCCGTGCAAATGATTCTTTATATTTCCTTAACATATGGATGAGCTTTGTTTCTTTTTCGGATGTGAGGTTGGCGTTAATGTTTAAGATTTTTCCAGGTTCAATTTCCATAGTTTTGCTACGTGCAACAGAAGTGACAGGAATTATGTGATCATGTGTATCTTTCAAAGGGTCCTCTTCTAATTCATTATCAAATGTTGCTTTTATCATATGACATTGGGTACAAGATGTGAGTTCAGTTTGACTAATGAAATTACTGATGGCATCATCTTCTGTTTGGTCTTTGAACTCAAGTTCTTCTTGTATAGTTAATGGAGATCTAATGTTATCAGTAAGATATGATACAGGGTGCCTATTAGTTTTAACTATTGTGATGCTTGGCTACACTGGGGGATATAGTACTAAATTCTTGATATCCGTCCCCTTGGTTATGATCATGTTCCCTTGTTGAAAGCTGATATAGGCATCAGCAGTAGCGAGCCAAGGTCTTCCTAAGATCAATGGATGTCCATAAAGTTGGGTTTTAGGATTTATTATCAGAAAATCGGTTGGATATTCCTAGGAGTCAACCAAGACCATGACATCATGTAGTATGCCTTCTGGCCTAACCACAGATCGGTCAGCCAATTCTAACAAAGTGGAGGTGGGTTCGACATATGTAATGCCTAGATTTTGGCAAGTGGTGGTTGTTAAGATATTGATTGTAGCTCCAAGATCAACTAAGGCATTGGGCAAGGTTTGACCATAAATTTGGATAGTTACTATTGGGTTTCTTGGTTCTTCATACTTAATGGGTGTTTCCTTTCCTGATAATAAGTCAGATAAAGTACCGACTACTTGAACTCTTGGATTATTTATTATATTCCTCCTTGGTCTGGTTATGCACAATTCTTTAATAGTTTTTGCGTATATCGGGATGTCTTGAATGGCTTGGAGGAATGGAATTTTTATGTACAGATTTTGCAATTCTCCCAGAATGTCAAAATCAAGTTGTTGTTTAGGTCGAGGTATGACTAATCATTCTGGGAATGGGGGAGAGGATGTGGTTTCTTGATTATGAGTTTGTTGTCTATTCACATCCTCTTCATGTGACAAATGTTCTATAGGTAATTGATCTTTAATCTGAACTATTTTATTTCCCTCAGTTTGAATAATACGCCCAGATCTTAGCTGAAGATCATTAAACTCCCTCAGATCAGGTCCTTCTTCTGGTGTTTCTAGGATTTGGAGAGATTGGCTGGTCTGTTATTTGGATTGGGGTTGAGTTGGGCTGGGAGTTGCGGTCTTAGATTAGACTGGGGATTTTGTTGTAAAGCTGGGAGTGTAGGTTGAGGGAGAGGGATATTTCCTACTAGCTGATGTGTTGGTCTCTGCCAGTCAGTCTACCAGGTTGAGCTTTGTGAAGTAGGGGGATTCCATTGTTGTGGGTATGGGTTGTTTTGCTAATATGGTGGGGGATTAGGAGGATTCGACCAACCAAATTGGCTCCTCTGATTCAGCCACAGGTTCACAGAAGGATATGGCTATGGTGACCAGTTTGGAAATGGAGGTTGAAATGACTTTTCCATGTATTATATTGTTGAGCATTATACTGTGGATACCGAAAAGAAGAAGCTGGGTCTGAAAACATACCAGTTTTTCGCAGCTGCCACTGACAGCGCTGGTTGAGCAAATATACTGCTTCTGGCTCTTCTTCTGCCTCCTTATATACTGCTTTTAGTCCAGGTAGTGAGGGGCAATTTTCCATAGAGTGATCCCTTGTACAGATGGCACATGTTTGGACTGCATCTAGTGGACACTCCTTATGGCTATGCTTGTTCCTGCTCCTGGGGCAGAAGATTGCCAAATTCTGTTTTGCCTCCATTTGCTTTTGCTTGGCCTGAAAAATGTCCAATTGTGTAGTCAGTGTTCCTAGTATATAAGTTTTAAAATTTTCAAATAAATTTTCAATTTGCACACGCGTTAATCCTTCTGATGGGATTTTATTTTCTCTTACAAACCGATCATGTTCCGCTGGTTTGATTCGTGTACTGCCTCTCGAACTCCTGCTGCATAAGTCAATTATGTCAGCAAAACTTTCCTAATAAATATCCCCTTTTCCCATAATGTTTAATGTTTTGATCCATTGTTCTTTCATGCCCCTTATTAATGATGTTTTCAACACATTATCAGGCAAGGACAGTGATGCATAGGGAGATCTTTGTAGATTATACTGGAAATGTTCCACATACTCTTCTAATGTTTCGTTTGGTCTATCTATCATCTGGAATATTTCATCTTTTAGTTCTCTAGACCTGCAATAGTCTTGATTTTTTTTTAGAAAAGATTCTTTCATTTGTTCCCAATTATTTATAACCCCACCACCTAATCCCATAAACCAACTTAAAGTAGCCCCTTTCAGGGTAGAGGGAAACAATTTTAGTTTCTGAGGGTCAGTGGTGTAATCATATCCCATGCATAGTACATCAAATTCAAATAAAAATTCATCCGGGTCTTTTGATGTAAGCCCGTGAAATGTAGGGATATGTTGAAGGGGAATTGCTTTCATGGGGGCATTTGCTACAGAATCCAGTATGGGGTATTGTAATGTAGAGGTTTGGTTGTTTGGCGGATTTTGAGCCATTGGGTCAAATATATGCCAATAACCTTCTGGAATATGTAGGAGGGTGTTCCTAGGTTGAGAGGGAATGGCTTTGATAGTAACAAATTTAATAGCACTTCCTCTATTTGGGATTTTTTTCTGAGGGGATTGGGTCCCTTCAGTAGTGATTTTTGCTGCACTCCCTTTATCTGGGCTACTCAATGGTCGTATTATCCTAAGAGGAGATCTCGGTTCCTTAGTTTCCTATATCTCTCCTTCTCCTTCATAAAGATTACTGCAATTCCTTTCCTGCAATAGTTCTGGAATAGAATTTTCAATTTCTTGAAAATCCTGTTCTTCAGTTTGACTATGCACCTCAGCAAAGGCTACAGATGGTGAACTTGTGGCCTGAAGGGAGCTAGTAGGCTATTTGGAAGTAACTTTCCTGGGTTCTACTGAGGGCTGAGATTCAACTTTCTTATAGATTTCGTTTGTGAAGGTTGATCAACCAAGGGTCACTGGGCCCTTAGCTTTTTCTGGCTTTGGTAAAGGTTTGGAATTTTTCTCTAGATTTTTCTGCTTAGTCATGCACTCAATTTAACTACTAAATCCTTCTTAAAAAGATAGTGACAAATTTGCAGGAAAGCGGGAAAAGGAGCAGGGCTTTTACATGCTCCACACATAGGTTCTTACCTTCTATTTTCAAAACCCAATTCTTCCCTAGCAGGTTCGTACACTACTCTGAAAAAAACAAATGGCTATACTCTTTCCCTGGCAACGACCCCAAAATGTAGAGCTATAAAAAGGGTCTCTTTCACCTCTAGTTACCTCACATTAATATATCAATCCGGGAATGTTTTGCTATTTCAAAGAGTATCTCAGTCTGAGGCTTAGCACTTGTCAGAGTAATGCTCGTAGTACAGCTGTTTTAAAACTACAAAAGTAAGTGATACGTGTCTACAACTTAACCACTTTAGAAAACTAAATCACACACTCAAATATGAAGCAACACATCAGTCAAGGGTTCAGAAGCAATAACCCATCCCTTTAGAAACTGATGGAAAAGAAATCAGAGAACAGATCGGGGGTCTGGGAGCCTGGTAGCAGATGCCGGTGCTCACTACAGCCTGAAATTGTCCTTAGCAAATAAGAAATGAAACGGTGGGTAACGAAAACAACAATGAAATAGAACAACAACCTTGAAATGGAACAACAACTGAAAATGGGACAGCAATTCGAAATGGAACAACAATTTAAAATGGAACAACAATTCGAAATGTAACAGCAATTGAAAACAGAACAACAACTCGAAATGCAACAACAATTGAAAATGGAACAACAATTGAAAATGGAACAACAAAACAGAAATGGAACAACACTTAAGGAAATGAGCAGTAACTAAGTTCAACAAGCTGTGAATCTATTCAATCACACCAATCCAGACATCAATCCTTCATTCTTAAAGATGTACACACACTACAGAAAAGTATTTCCTATGGATCCAAGATGGAATAACACTGAAAACCATAGAAACACAACGTGCTTAGTCTGATTCCTTTATCGCTCTAAGTAAAAGCATACAATTGCATCTCAAGATGAAAACGATAATATTCGAGGATTCAATAACCATATAAAATCATAACTTCCAAGATATATTCTATGATACTAAGGCACAATCGCATAACACAAAAACTCTGTAATGGAATGACAGTATGCTGTAGAGATTACCCGCATTATACCAACACGTAAAGGAATAGTAACATGATGTAGCGTCAATACAACACTTTTGTTTCCAGGAATATTAAATGGGTTAAACATAATAGAGCATGTAACATAAACTTTATAAAACATGGCAGATTACCAGATCACGTCGATAAGAAAACCACACAAAAACCACCCTTAATGGTACAAGAGCAAGTGTCCTCCAGGGCCGGGCCCTTAGCCTCTAGGGGTACACCGCTTAAGGTTGATCCAGACTCAAAGATAAAAGAGTAACCAAGTCTGTATTAACGCATGAAGTAAAATTACAACAACACAAGTCTTAACCGAACATAATGATCATAGTCTTGATTTTTTTAAAAGAAATTACATAAAGGCATCCCCCCTTTAGCTAAAAATGCCATCCCTTATATAAGGATGATGACGGAGATATCTAGATGCAAAAATAGATAAAACAACGATTCCTCAGGATCAAAGATCTTGAGGGATTCGCAAAATCGTTAATCCTGAGTTACTTCTTCTCTTTTCTGCGTCGTGCTGTCATCTCCGCTTCCTTTCCTGGGTTGGTCCATTTTGATCTGGTTTGCATGCGGTCTCCCATTGAAGGGACTGCAATTAATTCATCTTTGTCTTTTCCTTTAGGATGGCCACTTTTCGTTTTTCCTCCCTCTTGTACATGGAAACGACAATTGGCAGCGTTCTATATTAATCTCTCATGTTTCGTTATAATTCTTTATTATTTTCTAAGTTCACAATGCAAAAAGGCTTATAAGTCCTAATGAAAAGATACTGAAATAATCATCAAAACATACCTTCTTTGATACTCCACACAAAGGTATACCAACTGGTTTTGCATTCTACATATTAAACCTTTTCAACACCTTTTCTATGTACTCACTTTCAGACAATGTTAATTTGTGATTCTTCCTCTCTCTACTTATTCTCATACCAAGGATTTGTTTTGCAGCCCCAAATCCTTCATTGCAAATGAGTTTGCCAATTTCCTCTTGAGCACATTTATTTCCTGCATGTTAGAACCTGCAGCAAGCATGTCATCTACATACAATAACAATATAATATAGCTGCTATCATTTTGCCTTTTGAGATAAACATAATGGTTAGAGTGACATCTAGTATAACCTTGTTTAGACATAAACCTGTCAAATTTTAGATATCACTACCTTGGAGCCTGTTTTAAGCCATACAAGCTCTTACTGAACCATCACACTAGTTTCTCCTTCCTGTTTACCAAATATCCTTGTCGCTGCTGCATATATATCTCTTCCTCCAAATCCCCATGGAGAATGGTTGTCTTTACATCTAACTGCTCAAGATGCAAATCTTCAACTGCTACTAGACTTAAAATAGTTCTGATTGAACTCATTTTAATAATAGGAGAAAATATTTCATCAAAATCAATACCTTTCTTCTGTGAAAACGCCTTCACCACAAGTCTAGCTTTGTACCTTTTTCTACCTCCATCTTCTCCCTTCAACTTATAAACCCATTTATTCTGTAATGTTGTTTTACCTGTAGGCAACCTGACTAAGTCCCAAGTTTGGTTATGTGCTAAGGAGTCCATCTCTTCTTTCATGGCTTGCTCCCACTTCTTCCTAGTTTCTATCTGCACTACTTCTTCATAACATTCTGGTTCACTAGAATCAGTCAACAATACATAATATAATGGAGGAGAGTATCATTCAAGGGGTCTAATTATCCTGGTAGATCTTCTAACACCACTTTCAGGTGTTTGAGGTGCTTGTTGCTGTTGTGGTTGTTCTTCTACCTGTTGATGATTATGATTTTTAGGCACCATCACTTTTCCTGTGATATTGTCAAGCACTATGTATTCCCTTTTTTCTTTTTCCTATTTCTTTTCCTACAATTGATTCTTATACAAGACCTTTTCATTGAATATTACATCTCTGTTCCTAATGATTTTGTAATTTTCATAATCATATAAGTGATAACCAAAATCATTAAACCCATATCTGATAAAGGTACATTTCTTTGATTTTGCCTCAAGATTTGTTCTATTTTCTTTATTAATGTGGACAAAGGCTTCACAACCAAAAGTCTTTAAAAATGAGTAGTTTATCTTTTTACCTATCCATGCCTCCTTTGGAATACCACCATCCAAGGAACTTGAAGGCCCTTAGTTTATTAGATAAACAACAGTGGTCTACAGCATCTACCCAAAATTATAAAGGCAATCTTATGCATGCAATCTCATTCACCTTGCATGCTCCATGGATTTTCCTGTTCCATCCTTTCTGACACACCATTTTCTTTTGGTGTTCTTGGAACTGTCTTCTCTTTGCGAATTCCATTCTCTGAACAATACCTATCAAAATCTTTGCTGCAATATTCACCTCCATTATCTGGTCTTGAGACACTTCAACCTTTTCCCTGTCTCATTTTCAACCAAAGCTTTCCATTTCTTGAAAGTATCAAATACATCAAATTTATTTCGAATACAATAAATCCAGGTTTTTCTGGTTGCATCATCAATAAAAGTAACATAATAATGAGAGACGCCAAGAGATGATACCTGAGCAGGTCCCCATACATCTGTATGCACAAGCTCTAATTTTTTGATCTTCGTTTCTTTCCCAACTCTAAGGAATCTAACTCTATTTTGTTTTCCATAAACAAAATCTTCACAGAATTTTAAATCAACATGCTTCAAACCTAGTAACAAATTTCTTGAGTGAAGAATTTGCATCCCCTTCTCACTCATGTGCCCAAGCCTATGATGCCACAATGCCGTATGTTCTCCTGTAGAGGTTAAAGAATTAACAAAATTAGAAATACCATTGCATAAATACAATGTACCAACCTTTCCTCCTTTCACTATTACCAAGGATCCTTTAGTGACCTTCTAGGTTTTATCTGCGAAAGTACTTACGCAACCTTCACCTCCCAACTACCCTGTTGAAATTAGATTTTTCTTTAGATATGGAACATGCCTTACATTCTTCAATAGCCGTTGATTTCCATTCTATTGTTTTATGAAAACTGTACCCATTCCAACGATTTCACAGGGTTTATCATCACCCCAATCGAGCTTGTCCAAAGTCTCCTTGAACATAATCATGAAAATGTTTTCTATTAGGTGTGGCGTGGAATGAGGCACCTTAATCTACCACCCAGGCATCAATAATATTTTCTAATGACATAACCAAAGCATCTTGCAGCACATCACCTATTACATTCGCTTCGTTATTGTTTTCTTGTTGCGCGTCTCCTTCTTTTCCCTTCCAAGACTTGCAGTCTTTCTTCAGGTGTCCTTTCTTCACGCATTTCTAGCACACTATCCTTGATCTGGACTTGGATCTACCTTTTCTTGACTTACTGCAATATCCAGATCTCTTTCCTCTTTCCATTTTTCTTCCCCTAGTCTCTGCAGTCAAAGCCTGATTTGTCACCAGAGCTTTTCCGTCACATTTCCTCAATAAGAATTGCACCAATAACATCATCAAACTTTAAATTACTAGATCCAAAGATAGAGTTACTAATGGCCATAACTAAACCATTCCAACTTTCTGGAAATGAGCACAGAAATAACAGAGCCCTAACTTCATCATCAAAATTTACCCCTACAGAAGTTAACTGACTTGTAACTGTATTAAAATCATTTAAATGGTCTGCAATAGATCCACCTTCTGATGTCATCATATTAAATAAACACTTCATAAGAAATACCTTATTTGAGGGCAATGGTTTTTCATATAGTTTGGCCAATGTCGACATTAAACCCTCTGTTGTCGATTCCTTTGAAATATTAAATGCTATTGACGCCACTAGGCATAGCCGTATTGTTCCAAGTGCCTTTCTGTCGACAATATCCCATTCTGTGTCTACCATACTCATCGGCTTCTTTGTCTTTCCGCTCAATGGTAGGTACAAATCTCTCTGATACAGATAATCTTCCATCTGCATCTTCCACGGCTGGTAGTTTTGGTCATTGAATTTTTCGACCCTAAACCTACCAT
This sequence comes from Pinus taeda, assembly GCA_000404065.3. Lineage (NCBI taxonomy): Eukaryota > Viridiplantae > Streptophyta > Pinopsida > Pinales > Pinaceae > Pinus > Pinus taeda. Next base: position 329,581 of record APFE031110914.1, read on the forward strand.
CTTTCGCCAATGCTCCCACTCGAACAAGGAACCATTCTCTCTTGCGAGTTTATCAGCCAAATAGACCTTTGGCTTTGATACTAGTTGTTAGAAAATTATATATTACAGAGAAATGGAACACATAAACACAAAAAATGCATAAAAAAAGAGAGACATAGATATACGTGGTTCACCTAGTTTGGGCTATGTCCACGGAGAAACAACGAGTGCTTCTTTTATTATATTATCCAGTAAACTGAAGATATACAACCTACAGTAGATCCACTGTAACTCCCTCTTCGATCTCAATCTATTCTCTCTTCCTCATTCAGAATAAAGATATACAAAGACGCAATACAATTCTCTCATATATAGTGAGACGTTGCCTTCTAGGGAAAAGAACCCCTAAATTAAACATAACTTCTACCATTAGATAATTTTCCTAATGAACGGCCTAGATTGACTAGAAATTACTAGACTTTTACAAGGCAACTTTACATCTATTTTTAGCTTCGGGGGTGCTTCCTCCGAACCCCTACTAGGGGACTGTTGGCCCTCGGACCCCCGCGTGGGGGACAAGTCCCCCTGTACCACCTCACGTGGAGGGGTGTACAGTCTTCTTGGGGTATACATCCAGCTGAAACCTTTGAATACAGAAGATAATCAGGCTCCACACCCAACATGTGGTACCTAACAAGTAATGTAAGATGTAGATGAAGCTCAGTGTATGTATAAGGGTAGCCAAAGGTAAGAATATGACATTCAGTTGGAATGGTTGGGTCCCTTGGGATAAATGGATGGTGGAAGGAAAGTCACGAGAGGAAACATGTAGGTAAAGTAAATGTATTTTAGGCATCATATGCCTTCCATATTTTGGTAACAATTGTTCTCAATGTTGTGCATGCAGTGCATGGATAAAGGGACTTCTCTTAACTGTTAAAAGGAGAAACAAGAAACTCCTAATTTAATTTTTCCTTGAATTGAATTGTGAATTACATTGTAATTCTATTCTCATAAAAGCTTGTAGGAGTTAACTAAGTTAAGTTTGTTATAGACATATTTGGGCATGCGACCCCAATCACATATGTCCATAACTGAGTCCGTAAAAGTGTTGTTTCATGGCCTAAAGCAACAAGGTCAGCTGATTACATCATCTCTCAGAAGTTCTCCACAGACAACTGCTTGGAACTAGTCAAAACTGGACCATACGGATTGCTCAGTGCAGAGCATGCGATGCATATCACCTGCTCAGTGCAAAAAATGTGATGCATACTGAAAAGCCCTTTTGTAGGGTGTGATGGGTGAGAGTAAACAAATGGCAGAGATAGTTTGCAAGGTGGATGATCACGGATCATCCAGAAACTTCTCCTATGACACTTACCTCTCTGAATTCGCCTAGGGATGAGTAAGAGATCATCAATCTCCAAGTGGAATCAAGAACTATTAGAGAGAAGACACTAATCAAAATCCTAGAAGCTGACTCACCCCCCTACAATCATCTATATATGGATCCCTCATCCCAGAGATCCAAAGGCTGGAATATTGTATCTTGTAAGGAAGTGCTGTTGGTTTCCTGGTGGAATATCATAGTGTTGGGTGATCTAAGCTTTTCATGAGGTGAAGAAGGGCTTTCATGCTCAGAGGATGACACTAGATTAGATCAACAGGTTGTAATCCTCTCTTCTGACCTCTATATCAATAAAGCTTTTCAAGTTTTTCTCCACATTCTTGTATGTTTGTTAATATATGCATGTGTGTGGTCAATGTATATCTAGTCCTATGTTGTTTACGATTGTAGATCTTTGCACTTTGAAGGTATTATGTTGATTTGACTTTACAGGTACTCTTTGAAGCGGAGTGGTCAAGGGAGGAGAGGCAAAGATCTGTCAAAGGGGAGAAGGAACAAGCAGAGAACCAAGTGGAAGATCAATGTTGGTATTCTTTGCTCTTATCCTATCTACTTCTCGTAAAGCAAAATGAAAGTAACTTTAATCTGTTTGTTTCTAAGATAGCTACTCATCTTAGCGGGACTAGCAGCTCTACATAGACACTAGATTTCTTGATAACAAAATGGTGACTCCACTAGGGAGTGAGTATTTTGTTTGCTTGTCTATATTTGTTTGCTTTATAAACTTACAGACAGAGCTTGAAGTCAAGCCAACTAGCCTTCGAACTACATTTTCTATGCAAGTGAAAAGTAGATCAATGTTGCTTCAGTCTATCTCCAGGTTTTGTTTATAAACTGAACAATTGATTTGGAAAAATCCTAATTGCCCTAGTGGTGGCTCAAGTAGCCTCATTAGATCAGCCCCTATGATTTGCATTTACAGACTATCATTTGCTTGGCCTAAATCCCTGAACTAAGCTTCAAACTGTAACCTAGAACCAAGTTGAAGTGTCATCCTTGGACCATTGCACCTTCTCCTCTTGGGAATCTAGATGCATCGCACCTCCCATGTGTAGTAAGTGAGATGCATCGCACTTTCCCTGTGTTACAGGTGCGATGATAAGATAAGACCTCTTCTGCTTCCATATTTTGGTTTTTTGTTCACTATCTTCAGCTTTATTCAGGAGTTTTGTTGTCTGTGATCAATATACCTCTGTGGAAACTCCCTTCCTTTGCATGATTCAACCTCCATAGTACAAAGAACTGTAAATTTTTTTATGTATAGCTCTCCATTTATAGTCCGCTTTTACAAAGAAGTAGCGTAATCAAGTTGTCGTCTTTTGACTTAAAAGTGTTACAAGTGTCGTTTTTAGTCAAAGAAAATAATCCTATTGTTATTGATGGTCGATTACACTATTAATCTTGTATTTGATTTGAATTTTCAAGTGTCGAAAGCAGTTTTCAATTCAAAATCGCAAAGTGTCGTCATTATCTTCCATTTTTTTTTTTAAAGAAAATCATTAGTACTGTCGCTTGAAACAATTCAAATTTGTACTTAGCATTCTTTTTGTTATTCACACATTAAGAAAGCGAAAACAAATAGATGCACGTGCATTTTCATTTAGACTTTTTGTTGATTTTGATTTAGGACAGTGCATCTAGTGTGTGCTCTCTGCTCTTTGTTGAAATATTTCCACTTCTCTTTCCTTAGTAGCTAGGATTTTCATTGCAAAAAGAAGATGAAACGATTGTTTATCATCTTAGATTGCATTCTAGGAATTGTATATCTACATCACGTGATGAACTTGAAAGGCAAACTTCTTAAGAAAGATCCACTGTAAAATAAATTCAATGAACATAAAAACACTTTGGAACCTAATGCAAAACATTTAGAAGCCTAGGCTAGAGACGTATTCTGGCGTCGTAAAACTTGGTAACTATCGTTGTCATTGTTGGTTGGCTGATTCCTCCTCTTTGAAACAATAAGTGCCAGTACGGACTTGTGCTCCCCTGTACCGTCGAGCATATATTGGGAGACCACAATAGGCTATATCCTTTATCCTTAGGAAGTTGTGTCTACCACCCTATCGATCGCATTGCATTGAACACAACATTCAAGAAGATTGACTGTCGTACCTTAAAAAGTATTCTGCAGTTTTGCGATTGGTTTGGTAATCCCTCTATCTAGACTTCCAGAGCACTATCTTTCATTCCTTTTTAGACTCCTTAAAGGAAAAGGTCCATCTGAGCACTTGTCACTTCAGGCTCATTAAAAATCGAAGGCGACTAGAGTCATCTTTTGCTTTTTCTCAACTCTTAAAAATTAAAAAGCAGGTTGTGTCAAAGCATCTAAAATTCATTAAATTTGGAATCATTTTTCCCCTTTATTTTCAATTAATCAAGTAATCCGAAATCGTGGAAGAAAGTCAATCGAAACCCCATCATTCGCAGAGACTTATGAGTCAACCGTCTTTGACTCTGGAAACGAAACTATTCCGAACAAAGTGAACTCGTATAACCGGATCAAAGTCCCCTGGCTTGGTTGGAACAAGTGTTCCAACATCCTCAGAGACCTCGGTTACTCCAACCATTTCTGGTATCCCTACCTCTATAGAAGAAATTCCGCAGCCACAAGAGGACATTAGAACTAATCTTAGTGTAACGGTAAACACTTCTAGTCCTGAACCATCTCCACCTACAACTGATTCGGAAGGTGTTATTCCCCAAAAATCTATCACTGTAGAACCTATACCTTCTTCGGCACTAGAAATATTTTACGGACCTGATGGTCTACGTCTCCCACCTGGTTTGATTGCTATAGAAAAGATTGTGGAGGATCCTCCATCCAGTAATCCATTGCATTTTGGAGCCGGGATCACCCTATATCCTTGGTCATCAGAAGTTAGTCTCCCTTCACCGCAAGTTCCTGTAGAATTGCTAGGGAATATTTTGGATAGGTTAGATATTTTTGAATAATCGTCGACATCTAGGACTGTGTCATTTGACACAGCAACAGTAGAACTTCCTACTGATAGTCAACTGCTAGATGGAGTCCATCCAGGGACTGTTTCGATAGTATGGTTTGTTCTCGTTTGTTCATCCAGAATAATATCTAGAATCTCTTATGTTGAGTCTCAACAAATTGATCCTTCGCAATAGTGTCAATTTGGGCAATCTGGTCCCCAAAGTCCAATCATTCCTTTGAGCACTGGATTGCCACCATGTGGGGGGCAGTATGCCCTTTCATTGTTTCCTCAAGGAGAACAACCATATGGGAGTTCGCAATAGAATTCGAGTAAAGCTGGAATTACATCCAGCGGTTGGGTGTTGATACTGCCTCAACAACCAAGAGTTGTATACTCAATGCAACAAAGCCTTCCTGTGTCGAATATCCCCACTACACTGGCCATTGTGACAGTGTCGCAAGTGCAAGCGTTGCCTGTTGTATGTCAACCTCAAGTCTCTCAAGTCGTAATACAATAGCCTCCTGTCTCCACGACACAACCGCAACCACTGATTAGTGGCTCCCTAACTAGAGTGATCCAGGTTCATATAGGCACTATTACCCCTCATATTGGTCAAATAGCGAGTATTGGACAATAGAAAATGGTTTCACAACCATGGCTGGTACAATATCAACAACCGCAATTCCAACAAGCTTACCAAGGATCTGAGCAACAAATCTTTGCAAGTAATGGGCAACCATATATACAAAATGATCAACATCAATCATTTCATAATGGTTATGCTCATCAACCTTACCAAAGTTATTAGCATCAAATGCATTATGCTGGTATGCAAAGACCCACTTCTCAGGTGATACCATCCTATCCTGGGTATGCTTCACTGAACCTGAATAAATAGTTACCCTTTGTGGAAACTTTAGAGTTACCGGATCTAAATAGGCTAATAAACGATCCAATTGCTCATGCCCCTTGGTGGCTGGCGATTCCTCACAAACTTCCATCAGATATTCCTAAATTTAATGGAAATCCGGATGAAGACCTGTCGAATCATGTGATGACCTTTCATCTGTGGTGTTCATCCAACACTCTAAATGATGATTTGATTAGGCTTCACCTTTTTCATCGAACGTTAACTGGTTCGGCAGCAAAATGGTACATTGAATTTCCGAGCTTCATTTGATAACTTCAGCACCCTTGCCACAACCTTTTTAACCCATTTTCGGTTACCCATAAGGTATGAAACAGGGACAAAGCTTCTTACCAATTTCAAACAGACGATAGCCACTCACATATCTGATCATATTCATGAGTGGCGGCGTCGTCATAGAATGGTAAAAACATATGTTCCTAATCAGTTGTTAGATGAATGGTTTATTAAGTCATTTTTACCTTCTATCATAGAAGATGTGCGAAAGGGAGGGGTCGTCCCTGAAGAGCAAGTCATTGCTCGTGCACAATATCTAGACTTGATCTATACTCAGTCTAGCATGCTCTATGACAAAATCCCTGATGTTCCTAGACCAAAATTTTTCATTGCTCCTCCTCCTAAATCAAACAAGGACTCTCATGCCGGTGATGGCATGATAGGTACGACAAGCACAAAATCAACAAAGGCTACAACTAAGAAATCCCATAAGATTTCTGATCAAAATGCAAATGAAGAACTTCTTTCCTCGGAGGTAAATGCCGTGTTGACTGACAAAGGCAAAGAACCGAAGCGACCAAGGGGCAAGAAGAAAAAGAAAGGGAAAAAGAAGAAACAAGAGGGAACATCTCCTGAAAAATCTTCTGCAAACCCTTCTGGGCAAGGGAAACCCCCTGCGGGGTGTCAAATATGTGGTGAGGATCATTGGACGAGAGATTGTCCTCATAAAGCTAAATTTAACAAACTTTTTAAGAGTTCAAAAACCTCAACAATATTGACCGATCCGTTTCCAAACCCAGGAACCAATCTGGTTGCTAGTGACAATGCTTCCCCATCCCAAGTGCTTATATTGTCCATTTCAAAACAACAAAATGATGCTTTGATATTGACAAGGAATAAATATTACGGGAATCCACAGCTATCGAACAACAAGGCTACTAATCAACCTAGTAGTTCGACAACAACTTTGACCGAAGTTGTGCCACCCATCATTCCTGAGCTAACTATAAAGCCACCAAACAGAGTAATACACAAATCGACATTTAATCATCATGCCAGAGCAACATAGAATTATAATATAGTAGAGGACTTGGCCCAATCGCCATCTGCTATGTCGACACTTGAGGTACTACAAAATTTCCCCTCCCAAAAGCAGGCTCTATTATCAGCAATAGGTGGGATTGACCCAGCGGATTCCAATCTTGTGGCCTTTAATCATAAAGTATATGACCCTCAGTTACCAGCTCAACTTGCTTTCCTTATTCAAGTGAAAGCCCTCAACAAAATTGTTCATCGAACAATTATTGATGAGGGAGCATCTACATGTATTATGTCAATGAGTTGCTGTAAAACTTTGGGCTCACCACCCTTGTCGTGATCGTTAATGATGTTGAAATCATTTGATGGATGAACATACACTCCATTTGGGATTTTAAGTAACTTGCAAGTTGAACTGGGGGGCAAGATAGTAGAAATTGGTGTTGAAGTTATCGACGAAAACCTCAATTACAACATCCTACCAGGAAGGCCCTGGATATATGCTATGGCCGCTGTTGTGTCAACATACTTTAGAAAGATTGCATTTCCTTTGCAAGGAGGGATTACAATCATCGACCAACAAACATCACTCCCCAACACTTCACAAGTTACAGGAAGCATTCCGATGATCTACGAGAGCTCTCATTCCCTTCAAAATATCGAGGTAGGCCTAATAAAAGACCCTACATTGATGGGGACTTTTGCCCTACTACCTCCAAACAATGTGGCGGAAGTGGCCATGGTAGGAACCTGCAATATGGTCTCTTCCATTCAGAAGATATCCAATAAAGATGTTAGCATGGATCATCATGAGGTTTTTCCTCCAAGCCCAATAGAAATATTGTAGCAATCAATGCTTTCAGCATGGGAGGTGAACCCAAATCAATGCTCCTCAAGAATTTGGATAGATATGTCTAAGGAATATGGTACCCCTTCAGATCCTTGGTCGGATGTACATTCTACGGATAAAGGAATTGTTCAGTCAATGATAATTGATAGGGAACCATGGGAAGATTACCACCATCATTCCCATCTTCCAGATTATAAAGAAGATTATTCCAGTGATCTTGATCATCCTTCAATATTTGATTTCCTATCAAATACTGTAAATACGATTAATTCCGAGTGAAACTTGTCCAATATTGAAGAGACTATCGCCATCAAAATCTTGACCAAACCAAATGTTGTAGAGAATATTCATGTCGGCAAATATTGTTCTCCTTCAGAAATGGGAATATATTACGCTCTCTTTCGCGAGTTCAGCGATGTCTTTGCATGGTTATATGAAGAAATGCCAGGCATTGACTCGAGCATATTTGAACACGAAATTAAGATGTCTCCAGATGTCAAACCAATATGGCAACATCTCCAGTAGGTGCACCCCAAGAAAACCGTTTCCATCGAGGCTGAAGCTAAAAAACTTCTCCATGCTGGTTTTATCTACCCAGTTCCTTTAACTGATTGGGTATTGAATATTGTTCCTGTAATGAAAAAGCAAGGAACGATTAGAGTGTGCGTCGATTATAGGGACGTAAATCAAGCTTGTCCAAAAGACAACTACCCTACACCCTTCATTGACCAGATAATTGATGAATGTGCTGGATGTGAAATATTTTCATTTATGGATGGATTTTCCAGGTATAATCAAATAAATATCCGCCCACAGGACCAGTCAAAGACTACATTTATTTTTTCCTGGGGCACATTCACATACTGGAATCTACCCTTTGGTTTAAAGAACGCAGGGGCAACATTTCAGAGGGTAATGAATTATGTCGTCCATGACATCAAGAACATCGTTCAACCATATCTCGACGATCTTACGGCTCATTCACGAAAGCAAACCAATCTCCACAGCATTTGAGAGCTGTATTTCTATGTTGCCGACACTACAAGATATGACTCAATCCACACAAATGTGCATTTTGTGTCAGTTCTAGTCGTTTACTTGGCTTCGTGGTCTCGAAGGATGGGATTCGTCTCAACCCATGTAAGGTTCAGGAAATCATTGATTTGCCTCCACCTTCAAATTTTCTTCAGATTTAGAAACTCCAAGGGAAAGAAAACTTTCTGAGGAGGTTCGTTCCAAATTATGCCGAACTTCTAAAGTTTATACTCGTCTGTTGAAAAAAGAAGTACCCTTGATCTGGGATCAGGTCACACAAGCTTCCTTTGATGCTTTAAAGGAATCCCTAATAAAAGTATCATTAATGTATGCTCCTGATTATCAAAAAGACTATAACCTATATCTGGCTACAACAGATACGACCATAGCAATGTTTTTAGTTCAAGAAGACAATGGAATTGAACATCCTATCTATTATATAAGTTGAAACTTAAATGATATATAAATTAAGTACTCCTATGTCGAAAATCTAGCTCTCGCAACTTTTCAAGCAATACAGAGATTCCGACACTACATTCTCTTTCGAAAAACTACCATTTTGTCAGATTGCAACGATATGACTTATATCTTGTCGTGACAGTTACTAGGGGGCAAATATTCCAAATGGATAACAATTTTGCATGAGTTTGATCTGGAATTTGTAAAATCCAAATCAAAGAAAGATCTGGTTTTCACGGAGTTGCTATGCGATCTCCCATCATCATCCAATGATTCAACATCCAATGCAACAATCATGCATGAATCTTTGTTTCTAATATTCAAGCGATTCGTGGTATGGAGATATAATCATTTATCTCCAGACCCAAACATATAGGTCTAATAACTCCCGTTCAGAGCAGCGACGTACTCGATACCTATTAGGTAAACTTGACTCCGGATAGAGTCAAAAGTTGACCAGGTTAAATAGTGATGGTTTTGGGGCACATGGTATTGTGCACCCATGGTATTCTGCCCGTGGTATTATATGTAATGGAGCCTATAAAAGGCTGGAAGGACTTCATTGTAATGCAATGGCCTGGAGGTGAGCAGTGAAGGCTCACTTGGCCGGATTGGCCAGGGTTTTGGCCAAGGATAATGAAATTTCATTATGATTGG
>APFE031110914.1:349616-363007 GCA_000404065.3 Pinus taeda
AAAATCCCAGAAGCTGACTCACCCTCTTACAATCATCTATATATGGATCCCTCATCCCAGAGATCTAGAGGCTGGAATATTGTATCTTGTAAGGAAGTGTTGTTGGTTTCCTGGTGGAATATCATAATGTTGGGTGATCTAAGCTTTTCATGAGGTGAAGAAGGGCTTTCATGCTGGAAGGATGATGCTGGGTCAGATCAATGGGTTGTAATCCTCTCTTCTAACCTCTATATCAATAAATCTATTCAAGTTTTCCTCCACATTCTTGTATGTTTGTTAATATATGCATCTGTGTGGTCAATGTATATCTGGTCCTATATTGTTTACGATTGTAGATCTTTGCACTTTGAAGGTATTATGTTGCTTTGACTTTACAAGTACTCTTTGAAGTGGAGTGGTCAAGGGAGGAGTAGCGAAGATCTATCAAAGGGGAGAAGGAACAAGAAGAGAACCAAGCGAAAGATCGAGGTTGGTATTCTTTCCTCTTCTCCTATCTACTTCTCGTAAAGGAAAACGAAAGTAACTTTTATCTGTTTGTTTCTAAGATAGCTACCTGTCTTAGTGGGACTAGCAGCTCTGCATAGACACTAGATTTCCCGATAACAAAGTTGAATTAGATGGCTTAGTAAATTTGAGTTGGAAGTCTATCTAGAGTCATGTACATTGATCCCTAAATTTTAGGGGCCTAGGCTGAGTTCTTATTGAGTTGTAATTATTTAATTCAGTTTAACTGAGTTAAATTTAGTTAAACTAGTTCTAATTATTGGAGGAACTAGTGAGAAGTTAAGTGAATTAAATTGGATTTAATCGACATGCAATGATCAATCCGATAACTGATAATTCACTCAAAATAACTCATGCATCTTAGTTCAGAGGGAGACCCAGTTGATATTAGAGTTCTAGGATAGTGTACTATCAATTGTAAATTCATCTAAATTAAGCAAGTGATGCATGCAATCAAAGGAATTGCTATGGATGGATTGCACAATTATGAGTGAGGAACCTCCCAATTAAATATGGGCTAGTTCCCTTGGAAACTAAACAATGAAGTAGGATCTTGATAGGTAGCATATTTGGCTAAGTATTGGCTTGATTTGATTTGCGTAGTGAGATAGTTTGTACTTGTGAGAGATTGTTTAGGTTGAACAAGCATTGTATTTTCTTCTCAGATCTTCTGGTTAATGCAGTATATATATAGCTTGGTTTTTAGTTATTGCTTTCCTCAGAAAGGTATTGTGTTACCTGTGATTGAAATTCTTCCTTTTCTGCTTCATGGTTTCATCAATCATTTTTTGTTTCCACTAATGAGTAAGTAGATTTAAGTCTTTTGTTTTAGCATATTACATAAGAAGTTTGAATCTATAGTAAAATATACATGGTATCGGAGCTGAAATCGCAATAAAAGAGGAGAATACAAGTTTGTTGTGTAGGTGAAATCAAATTTTTAGTTTCACACTCTAGAGTTAGCAAGATTTCGTTCTATGGTTTCGGACATGAGTATGCTTTGGAGGGAAGATTGAATTACATAGCTTGGAAGGATAGGATGGAGGTAGTGTTGGAAGACAATAAGCTAAAGGAACTCATAGATCATGATATCCCAAAGCCTCCAACTTCTGATGCTAAAGATATGGTTGAAAGGAGAAAATGTGTGGAAAAGGCAAGAAGGATTATCATAGAAGGAGTCTAAGATCTTATTGTCTCGAATCTCCAACGTAAGGAAACTCCATTTACAATGTGGAAGGAATTGATGGACCTATTTCAAAATAGCAGTGAGCATAGGAAGTTGGCATTGAAGAATAGGATTAGAAAGATCAAGATGGAGAAGGGTGACTCAATTCCAAAGTACTTGATCAAGTTCATCCAATGTTGAGATGAGATTAGAAGTGTCGAGGTTACTGTTATAGAAGACGATCTAGTGAGCCCAGCACTTCTAGGACTTCCCAAGATTTGGAATGGCTACTAGAACTTAGTTAATGGGAGGGAGAAGCTACTAGAGATGGAGTGATTGTGGTCTGACTTGGTACATGAAGAGATTCAGATAGCACCAGAGACAAATCCTCATCAGAGCATGATGATAAGGATAACTATGCCTTAGCAGGAAAGGAAAAGAACTGGAAGGGCAATTCATCCCATTCCAAATCAAATTCTAGCCCGGGTGGCAAGAAGAAGGACATGTCCAAAATCAAGTGTTTCCACTATAACAAGTTGTGACACTATGCCACAAAGTGTCTGCACAAGAAGTTTAGTAAGAACCCTCAATAAGCGGCAATTAAATCTCTTGCTTCATAATTAGAATTGGATTTCACCCTCATCACTTACATGATGTCATCAGTGAAGGGTAGTGTGCAGTACCTAGATAGTGGAGCTTCATTTTGTATGATCGGCACCAAAGAGTTCTTTAGTAACATGGAGGAGAAGGATCTCTGGATGCACATCAAGATGGAAAATAATGGGAGGTATAATGAAAATGGCATTGGTACTGTTACCTTCTAGAGGGAGTCTCATTCACCCTTCAAATTGAGAGATTTCACATATGTTCCAGATTTGAAGAAGAACTTGGTTTCTATTGCCATGTTGGAGGATTGAGGCTATGATGTGATATTTAGTAAGTGAAAGTCTTTCCTTCTTCATAGCCACAGGACAGGTGAAGAGGATCTTGGTGTGAGTGAAGAACCTCTACAAATTGGAAATAGAAGACTGTGCTTCTTTGAGAACTAAAGCAGAGAAGGTGCAGAGTAGAGACATCGATGAGTTGTGGCATAGAAGATTTGGTCACTTGCACCACAAAGCTTTGAAGATGATGCAACAAATTTCTACAGGACTTGCCAATGGTACACTTGAGGAGAGAGACATGTTAAAAGGTTATACATTGGGGAAGTACACTAAAGCTTCCTTTAATGACATTGACTATTGAGAACAAGGGATCCTTGACTGATTCACTCATATGTGTGTGGACCATTCTCGACAGCATCCATAGCCAAGAACAAGTATTATGTAATATTTTTTGTAGATTTTTCTCATAAGTGTTGGATTTTCTTCATCTGGAAGAAATAACAGACGTTCACAAAGTTTTGTGAATTTAAAGTAGTTGTTGAGAAAGATACTAGCAAGAAAGTTAAATCTCTCAGAAGCGATAACAATGGAGAATATGTGTCGAATGACTTCAAGAACTTTTGTTCTTCAGAAGGAATTGGATAAGAATTGATAGAACCTAATTACCAATAGCAGGATGTGGTGGTTGAAAGGAAGAGAAAATTTATTTTGGTATCTGCATGGGCGATGTTACATGATCAGGTCCTACCATTACACTCATGTGTTGAAGCATGAAACAAAATTGTTTATTTGCATAACATAAGCCATCATCGAATTCTCATGATGAGTACACAAGAATAGGACTTTTGATGGAGGAAACTAGATGTGGCACACTTTAGGATATTTGGTTCATCACTCTACTGCCATGTTACCAAAGATGCACGAAAAAAGCTAGAGCCAACAACTGACTTGGACATATTTGTGGGGTAAACAGATACACCTCACAACTATCGGGTGTACCTATCAACTAACATGATGATAGTGGTTCACAGAGATGTGAAATTCGATGAAGGGAAGGCCATGAGATCTTCCCTTGAGAAGGAGCTTCATCTACATGCTGTTGAGGAGATTTTACCTCCAAAGGAGGAACCTCAAGATGATGTGGAGTAGCCACATGCATAGGAGCTGGGAGTCGAAACACCCACTCATGAAGAGACTTCGATAGATGGGAGAAAGTGCACTAGAGAGGATAATAGGTTATTGCATGATGATAGAGATAATGGGGGAGGGGGGGCTCCCACATCAGAGTGCGGGTAGAGGATGTCACTAGTACAATACACTTGCTACATGGCTCTGATGAGCGAGATTGTAGAGATTGAGCCATCCTAAGTCGAGGAGGTAGTGGAGAAACCAGTGTGGGTTCATGCCATGGTTGAGGAGTATGAATCCATTATTAGAAATCATGTTTGGCAAGTGGTCCCAAGACTAGCAGACAAGTTAGTGGCGAGTTCCAGATGGATTTAAAAGGTAAATAAAGTAGTATATGGGAGTGTGGAGAAAAAAAAGGTCATATTTTTGGCTAGAGGGTTCTCTCAAGTGGAGGGAATAGATTACAATGATGCTTTTTATCTTATAACAAGGTACTCCTCAATCACATCTAATCTAGCTTGTTAGCACATATGGGATGGAAGATACATCAGATGGATGTAAAGACAAAATTCATTAATGACATGACAAAGAAAGAGGTGTATATTGAGCATCCTCAAGGATTTCATACTTTCAAGAGAGAGTTGCATGTGTGTAGACTCAAGTGAGTGTTGTATGGATTGAATGAAGCACCCCATGCTTGGTATACTAGGATTGGCAACTATTTCAGGGGGTTGGGCTTCACTAAAAGTGAATCAGATGTGAACCTCTACCATATTTTGGTTGAAGGAATTTTTTATTATTATTGTATTATATGAAGATGATTTGATTCTGACAGGTGATGAGAAGTTGAGCAAGTCTTACTAAGAGGATATTGCAAGAGAGTTTCAAATGAAGGACTTGGGGCTCATTCATACTTTCTTGGTATGGATGTACGACAAGGAGATGAGGAACTATTTGTCTTTGGTGAACACACTACTGAATATGTTTTATGCAGTTAACCAGCTTAGTCAAACCATGGTTAAGCCAAAAAAACTATATTAAAAGTAATCTAAACGTGTGTTGAGATACCTCAGAGGCACCACTCAATTTGGAATTTGGTATAGGTGGATAGAGGGAGTGAAGATTCAAGGATTAATAGATGAAAACTGGGTAGGGAGTCCACCCGACAAGAATATCACATCAGGGCGAATCTCTAGTATTGGTTCAACAGTAGTTTCTTGGTACAATAGGAAGCATATATCAGTTGCATTTAGTTCAACATAAGCAGAGTACGTGGATGGCAGTCAAGCAACTTGTGAGGTTATCTGGATGAGGAAGATTCTTGTTGGTTTGTTTGGTCAGTAGATGGATTCAATAGTCACTTACTGTGACAATCATAGTTGTATCAAACTCTTTGTGAATCTAGTTTTTCGTGATCGATCCAAGCATACTCACATCTGGTATCACCATCTACGAGATTGTGGGTAGAGGAGAATGAGGTTGCTAGAGTAGATTCCTATAGAGGAGAAGGATGTAGATATTTTGACAAAGACATTATCAAGATAAAAATTCACGTTTCAAAGGGGTAGAATCAAGGTAGCATATAATCCCTTTCTTGTTGAGACAGAATGTTAAAAATAACAACAAGAAAATCTTAATTTAATTTTTCCTTGAAAGAAAATGGAAATTAAATTGTAATTCCATTCTCATAGCAACTTGTAGCACTTATCTAAGTTAAGTTGACTTAGTTGACTCAATAAATTTGGCTTGGAAGTCTATCTAGAGTCATGTAGAGTGATCCCTAAATTTTAGGGGTCCACGTTGAGTTGTTATTGAGATGTAATTATTTAATTCAGTTTAACTGAGTTAAATTCAATTAAACTATTTCTAACTGTTGGAGAAACTAGTGAGAGGTCAAGTGAATTAAATGGATTTAATTCACATGTAGTGATCAACCAGATAACTGATAATTCACTCAAAAATAACTCATGCATGTCAGTTCATAGGAAGACATGGTTGAGATTAGAGTTCAGTGGCAATGTACTATCAGTTGGAAATTAATTTTAATTACGCAAGTGATGCATGAAATTCGAGGAAGGCCTATGGATGGAATTCATAGTTTTTTTTCCAAGGAAAAAAACGGTAACTTTTTATTAAAAGATAATGAAAAGTTACACTAGCAGATGCAATGAAGAATTCCGTAAGCTGCCACAAGGGCTCGAGTGCTTTCACACCCCATGCAACGTTAGAGAACTAACATGCACAAAGAATAAGAAATAAAGAAAGAAAAGGAGGAAAGAGGAGAAAAAGGGGCAAAAAACTGAATTTCGGCAGTGAGTAGGACTCACGCTTCAAGTTTTTCTCCCCTTTTTCTTTTCGACCTTACGCTGCTCTCCTTGAGTGGGCTCGATCGAAGCAATGACTAACTGTGTTTCTGCATTCTGTGGGCCAGTTTCTTTGTCTGAGTCTGAAGTATCTGAGTGATGGTGCCGTTTGATGCCTCCCGTGCTAGGATCCATGCTAGACTCCTCTGCCTTGTTGACTGATGGGGTTTCCTTCTGATTCTCCATTTCCTGAGGTACCTCAGCCTTCTCTGCTAGGATCTCTTCCTCTGCTACTTTTTATTCTTCGTCCTCAGAATCTCGGGGTAAAAAATGGCATCCTTTTTTCTGCTTCCCTTTCTACTTCTTTTTATTCTTGGCTTCTGGACATGAACTTTGCAAGTGTCCTATCTGCCTACAGAGCCTGCATCTGAAGGCGGTGTTTTCATAATCTAGTACATGTAACTAGTTCTGTTGTTTATAGATCAACCTTATATTGTCCGACAGCCCTTTACTTAGATCTACATCCACACAGATCCGTGCGAAAGTGTAGATCCTTTCATCGATCCTTTCCAGGTCTGTTTTGATATATTTCCCTATGTTGTTCCCAATGCCTTCCAACACTCGTTCATTCCAAAAGTGCAGTGGAAGATTGTATAATCTAACCCAGACTGGCATTTTGGTTACAGTCATTTTATTTGGATCAAAATCTGGGAACCATGGGGTCATAAACAGCCCCGATGTTCCCCAAAACCATGGCCCTGTACTGATGACTATATCTTTGACTTCCTTGGATGTAAATTTTACTATGAAGAACCTTTTTGAACATAGATGTATATCACATTCCATGGTCCAGCTGGTGAAGATCCAATGGAATAGATCCAAGGGTTTAGGCCAGAAACTGTTGAAACGACAAATTAGAGCTTGCGTTTCATAGGACTTAACGAAATCATCAATCCCTGACGAATCTAAGTTTAAAGTTGGGGTTTGCTCTGACTGATCTACTATGTATGGCCTGGGCATGTGTCCGCCTTGGTCTGGAGAGAGCCCTGAATTCCTGCTGCCCTGTAGAATGTTTTTGTAGGATAAATCTCCCTTGGTTTGGAGCTGGGCTGCAGTTTTTTTCCCCTTGTCTCCCCTTGAGGAGCTTGTCTGCCCCTGAGTCAAAGCCCCTCCTCTCAATCTGAAGTTTAACGTAATGATTGATCCTGGCCCAATCTCATAACTTTCCAGCGATCTACAGTCTTGGAGGGACCGCCTGCCACTGACCAAATGTTGGATCTGGACTGGGTATCCCATTTCTATCCATATTTGTTGTTTCAACTGCAAGGAGGTGTCTCCTACATGAACCCATACTAAGCGAGTTTTCCCCTGAGGGGTATTAATTAGAATCTGAAAACAAGTATTTGTTACCTGCTCTGGCTGTAGGCAAAGATCCAGATCTGGCTCTGTTTTGGTTCGTTTTTCCTTGTGCATGTCTAGATCTTCCGTAACCTTGCTCGGTCTATGCTTGGAGGCTTTGATCTGCTGCCTGGGATCAAAGAAAGCTAGATCGTGGAGATCCAAGCCGGAATTACCAAGTTTGGGTCCATGCGTTGAGGGGGGAAGCAGATCTGCAACATGCAGTCCCCTCCAGCCATTTTTCCATGCGTTCTGGGTTTGACGAGCCCTAACCCCTAAACGCCATACGGCCCGACAGCTTCCTTGTTCAAATGCGCAGCTTGGGTTTTCGTTTTTCCGCCATAGAATACCCTCCTCGTGGATCCACGTAGAGAGGTGTCCTTTTGTTGAATCCCTCGCCTCGCATTCTCGTTGCAAACTTGTATTTCGCTCCCGTTCCAGGATCATTAGCTTCCATTTGATCGAGAAACCTTCAGATACGCATCCGCACTGATCTGGGTATATTTGAAGCGAGGTAGGCCATTTCTCTGAATGCGCAGGTAGCTTCCCAGCAGCGTTTACTGTTAACCCATACCCTGGATCGCTTTCAGGTTCTGAGCCTAGTTTAGGAGCCGATGCGGCTGCAACACGAAACTTGTTCGAGCAAACCCTAACCATCGCCATCTCTGCCTCACCTTCTGATCAAAAACCCACCTGTTAGCAAATTTATCCCTCAATGTTTCACATGGAATTCATAGTTATGAGTGAGGAATTTCCCAATTAAATATGGGCTAATTCCTATGGAAAATGTGCAACAAAGTAGGATCTTGGCAAGCAGAATATGTTGCTAAGTATTGGCTTGAGCTAGTTTGTGAAGTGGTGAGATAATTTGTACTTGTGCAGAGATTGTTCGGGTTGAAAAAGCATTTCATTTTATTATGATATATTTTGGTTAATGCAATATCTAGATAGCAGGGTTTTTAGCTATTGATTTCCCCAAAAAAATATTATGTTATATGTGATTTAAATTCTTACTTTTCTGCTTCGTGATTTCATTGATCAATTTTTGTTTCCGCTAATGACTAGAGTAGATTCAAGTATTTTGTTTTAGCACATTACATAAGCAATTTGAATCTATAGTAAAAATATGCATTAACCTGGACCTTATAATATCTGGTAATTATTTTTTGATCATGATTATGAGGATGATTGCATGTATATATATGTATGTATGTTATTGTATGACACAGTTGTTAGGGATCATGATCATTTTTGTTTATATACATATATTTATGTATGTATGTATGTATGTTGTTGTTTGATGTGGTTGTCAGGAATAATTCTTTTGGAGGAATGATTGCTTATATAGGTGAATGGCACGAAGAGGTTCATTGTCTTATGAAGAATTGAGTGGGAAGAGTAGCCCTGATAGATATGTGAGGTCAATATCATGTGGATATGAATTGATATTATGTGTTTATACTATGTCTATGTTTATGCTATTGAAGGTGATGTTGAGGGATACATCAATGAAATGAAAGTAGTGTGATCTACTACATGTTGGGACAACCATGGATAGCGGAAGGACACTTGAGGAAACATTTCTTGGTAGAGATAGCATGGTCTCTGCATGTGCAATACTACTATTGTGTATATGTTGTACATGCTATATATATAGTGTTGTGTGTATGTTTCATATGTTGTGTTGTGTACATATGGTGTTGCGTGCATGTTGCATATTTGGTATTGTGTACATATAGTGTTGTGTGCATGTAGTATGTGGGGTGCTATGTACATATGGTGTTGTGTACATGTTGTATAGCGGTTCTATGTACATATGGTGTTGTTTATGTGTTTTATATATGATGCTATGTGCATATGATGTTGTGTATGTGTTGTATATGCGGTGCTATGTACATATGGTGTTGTGTATATGTTGTATATGTGGTGTTGTGTACATATGGTGTTATGTACATGTTGCATATGCGATGTTGTGTACATATGGCGCTATGTACATGTTTTATATGTTGTGTTTTGTACATATGATGTTGTGTACATGTTGTACATCTGGTGCTATGTACATGTGATGTTGCGTGCATGATTGCACATGTGGTTTTATGTGCATTTGGTGTTATGCACATATTTTACATAGGGTGTTGTGTGCAGACAGTTTTGTGTACATGTCGTGCGCGCGGTGTAGTGTACATGTCGTGCATGTGGTTTTATGAACACATTGTGTAGGTGATGTTGTGTATATGTATTGTTTTATACACATTGTGCAGGTGGTGTTGTGTACATGTGGTGTTGTTGTACATGTGGTATTGTGTGCATGTCGTACACATTTTGTTGTATACATGTGGTACTATGTTATATGTATTATGTAGTTCTATCATGACATGTGTATTTCGTTGTGTTGTACGACAGGTGTGGGTGTATGTGTTGTGTTGTACACCAGGTCTAGTTGTATGTGTTATGTTGTAAATCAGGTGTAGGTGTATGTGTTGTGTCATACGTCATGTTTAGGTGTATATGTTGTATGAAAAGTGTAGGTAAATGTATTGTGTGGTGTTGTATTCCATGTGTGGCTGTATTCATGTAGTGTACAATATTGTATGTGTACATGATTGAAGACAAGCAAAGGAATTGGG
The DNA here is from genome assembly GCA_000404065.3 of Pinus taeda. Taxonomy (NCBI): domain Eukaryota; kingdom Viridiplantae; phylum Streptophyta; class Pinopsida; order Pinales; family Pinaceae; genus Pinus; species Pinus taeda. The sequence continues at coordinate 359,626 of APFE031110914.1, forward strand.
TACTTTTCGGTTGTGGAAATTGATCAGGCATGTGTATGGAAATAAAAAGACAGAAGGAAAGAACTAATAAGATACATATCAGTGTTTTATTTCCATTTTGATTATGCATGTGATATATGAATCTGATTTATGATGGTTACATGTGATCTATGATTTTGATTATGATAGTTGTTTTTGAGCTAGCCAGATGTGATATGTTCATACGTGATGATTTGATTGAAACATTAGTTTGAGTTGTTGGGATAGGAAGTAAGAAAAGTTGCAGGTGTACCTTATTGATGAGATACCAATGAGGTATCATTTGAATTTATTTGAATTTATTTGAATTTATTTGAATATAATGGAAGTTATGTGCCTATTATAGGAGAGAATGGAAATGCCTAGTTGGGTGGTTGGATTGAATTCCAAATAATTAGCAACAACAATGAAAGGATTTGGAATATGTAGTGGTATGCTGGTAAAGCAATTTAGGAGTAGGGCCATTGTGGTCACTGGTACCCAATAGTGTCCATTTATTGCCATGAGCAGGGATATGCATTGGTTTCTGGACCTTCTGATGCGAGGAAACATTGCTAAGGGTTAGATCACCCAGGAAAGGGGATGTTATGGAACTTGGAAGGTGAGCGAATGAACAAAAGGGGGTTACCAAATTACCTAAAGGACTATGTAATAGAGAAGGGAAGGTTGGGGATGGAATTATTTTGGTAATTATAATTTCCAGATGGATTTAGATGCACGTTGGGAGTGTGCCCTAGAAAAATGAGTCTGTAACCGTTCGCTGAGGGAATAGGTAGTGAAAGGATCATAGTGCTTGATATTATATGTGGACTTTGACTTTGAAAGTGGATTCTAGACTTCCTAGGAAGCAGGTGAATCCTAGTATTGATTTGAGGGTAGAGGTGTGAGACTCTAGATTCTGTTGTTGTTGATGTACGATATGTATCCTTCATTATTTGTTGGTTGAGGCAAAGCAGTTTTGGTATATTATATTTATCTACGATTGTTCTTGTAAATATCGTAATGAGTTGTGTTATAAAGCTCTGGTAAACAATATGTTTGTCCAGTTTTCAGTAGGATTTCTCTATAAATATTGCAACATGATGTGTTATAAAGCTCCATGGGTAGTATGTTTTGGTTTTCAGTGGTATTTAGGGTTATAGATGTCATTGAACATCGAGGATGGTGTTCTCCTAAAGGGGAGGGGTCTATAACAACGTCTGCTTAAAAGTTATTGTAATAAAGTTAATAAAGTGTTATAGACATATTTGGGCACTGCAACCTCAATCTTATATGTCAATGAACCAAGGGCTTCTAAGTCCCTAAAAGTGTTGTTTCATGCCCTAAAGGAACATGGTCAGCTGATTACATCATCTCTCAGAAGTTCTCCATGAAAAACTGCTCAAAACTGGTCAAAATTGGACCATCTCACCTACTCCATGGTCATAGTGCGATGCATCCCACCTAATGCACAAAAGGGGTGTGATGCATACTGAAAATCCCTTCTATGGGGTGCGATCATCATGGAATCTTCCAGAAACTTCTCCCATGACACTTGCCTCTCTGAATTCACCTAGGGATGAGTAAGAGATCATGAAATTTCCAAGTGGAATTGAGAACTATCAGAGAAATAACACTAATCAAAAACCCAAAAGCTGACTCACCCACCTGCAAACATCTATATATGGATTCCTCATCCTAGAGATCTAGAGGCTGGAATTTTGCATCTTGTAAGGAAGTGTTGTTGGTTTCTTTGTGGAACATCGTAGTGTTGGTGATCTAACTTTTCATGAGGTGAAGAAGGGCTTTCATGTCAGGAGGATGTCACTAGGTTAGATCAATGGGTTGTAATCATCCCTTCTACTACTTCTATCAATAAAGCTATTTGAGTTTTCCTCCATATTCTTGTATGTCTTTGAATCTTGAATTGATATATGAATTTGTATGGTCAATATATATCTGATCCTATATTGTTTATGATTATAGATCTCTATGCTTGATGGTATTATGCTCCTTTGACTCTACAGGTGTTCTTTGAAGCGGGACAAGCGAGGAAGGAGCGACAAAGATCTATCAAAGGGGAGAGGAAACAAGCAAGGAGCCAAGTGGAAGACTGAGGTTGGTACTCTCTACTTATCTCTTATCTATTTCTCATAAAGGAAAACACAAGTAACTTTAGTTTGTTTGTTTCTAAGATAGCTACCCATCTTAGTGGGACTAGCAGCTCTGAATGGACACTAGTTTTCCCGATAACAAAATGGCGACTCCGCTGGGGAGAAAATATCTTGTTTTCTTGTTTCTAGTTTGTTTACTTTATAAACTATAGATGGAGCCTGAAGTTATGCCAGCTAGCCTTCGAACTGTTTTTGCTATGCAACTGCAAAGTAGATAAATGTTGCTTCAATCAATCTCTAGGTTAGTTTATGAATTAAACATCTGACTTGCAAACATCCTAAGTGCCCTGGTGGTGGCTCAAGTAACCTCATTAGATCAACCCCTATGTTTTTTATTTACTAATTATCATTAGCTCAGCCGAAGTCCTTGAACTAAGCTACAAACTGTGGCCAAAAACCAAGTTAAAGTCTCGTCCCTGGACCATCGCACTGTCTCCTTTTGACAGCCTAGATGCATCGCACCTCCCATGTGCTATAGGTGAGATGCTTCCCTGTTTCCCTATGTTAAAGGTTGGATGATCAGATAATACTGTTTCTACCTCCAGATTTTGGTTTTTCTTCACTCTCTTCATCTTTATTTAGGAGTTTTGCTATCTATGATCAGTATACCACTGTTGAAACTCCCTTCCTTTGCATTATTCAGCCTCCATTGTACAAATAATTGTGAATGTTTTTATGTATTTTTCTCCATTTACAATTCTCCTTTACAAACAATAGCTTAATCGAATTGTCATCTTTTGATTTGAAAATGTCGCAGGTGTCGTTTTTAGTCAAAGAAAAGAATCCTCCTCTTTTTTATAGTCGATTACACTGTTACTCTTATATTTGATTTGAATTAATAGTATTTCAAGTGTCAAAAGTAGTTTTCAATTCAAAAGCGCAAAGTTTCATCCTTGTCTACCTTTCGTCTTTTGAAAAAAAAATTGTTAGTACTATCGCTTTGAAAAGATAATTCAATTTTGTACTTAGCATTCTTTTTGTCATTCACACATTAAGAAAACAAAAAACAAATACACGCATGTGCATTTGCATTTAGACTGCTTGTGGAGATTGATTTAGGACAGTGCATCTTAGTGTGTGCTCTCTGCTCTTTGTTGAAAGAATTTCACTTCTCTTTCCTTAGTAGCTAGGATTTTTCATTGCAAAAAGAAGAGTAAATGACTGTTTATCATCTTAGATTGCATATTTAGGAGTTGTATATCTACATCACG
>APFE031110914.1:365563-399265 GCA_000404065.3 Pinus taeda
CAAGCTCGTTAAAAAATAAACCCGCCACTGAGCATAGTTTCTCCCGATTCAAGCTCATTAAAAAATGAATCCACCTTCAGTAAACAACCTTTGTGATTGCCATTCTATCTGCCTTTCGAACCTTGGTTGTGTTCTTTCCATCACCTCCATTTGTTTGGCCGATCATACGCTTCCACTTGATTGTTTACCATTTTGAGGAACAGATGCAATGAGTGGTCCTGTTAGCCAACCTCTTCACACCACCATGTTTTGAGAAGTTCCAAGATTACTCGGAACCCGTTTGCTATCCTAGATGCCACTCGTTCCTCAAAAAATGAGTCAACTTTAAAATCTTTTTAGACTCATTAAATATGAAAATATTGTCAAGCAATTGGCCTCTCCAGCTTGTTAAAGTGATTGGAAGTGCCATCCCTCCTCTAAATTCTAATCTTTTTGGACCTGAGGGATCATTGCACAAAAGGATCGAGTGCTTGTCATGTTTTGCTCGTTAAAACTATCGAAAAGTCATCCCTTTTGTATTATTTTATTTTCTCGGACTTAAGGGATTATATTACAAAAAAGGATTACTAGAGTTTCCTTTCCATCTCTTTTTAGACTCTCTAAAATTGAAAAGGAAAGAGTTATCGTTGTCGTTAAACTCGTTAAAATAATAGCGACAAAATTGTCCATGCAGACAAGAATGAGTTTCACTGTCGCTAGGCTCATTAAAACATAATGACGGGTTAAATCATAGAACAAGCATATGTTATCCTCCTCAAGCTTGACAAAAATAAAAAGGTATTGGTCAGCAATGACTGGGGAAAAATTGGGAAGAAAACATGAAGAAACTTTATTGGTAGCAAGTCGCTCTTGAACAGGACAGCTTCACTCCATCACCATGATTGAGTTGGGTTGGGTTATTTTGTTCACTGGTCATATCACCATTAGTCCACCGTACCATCCATCTTTGGGGTTAATGCTACCAATCCATTTCAGTGTCACTGATATGTTCAATAGAAGTTGCTTAAAGAATTCACCAACCTAGCTTGTATCTCATCCATTGCAATACCTTCACCCTTCATTCTTTCTTGACTACCACCCTGAACCGTGTATCATCAGATCGTTTTCACCTCCACAAAATAATTTGCTCCGTTCCATGCCATATATGTGGGATTCGTTAAGGCCCTCCTACGATGGGTCACTTCTTGTCGACATCAGCTCATTATCCAAGAAGTTAACTTAGGAACAACCTTTTCAGTACTTTGAAGCTTGCATGCCTCAATGGCAAGTTTCTCACTTCCAGTGACAAGTTTACGTCAATGGCCTTCGACCGAAAGATTTTGTGTAGTGTTCGACGTTAAGTCCCATTTTCACACCATGTGAATTGTACTGCAGTACCTTGAGGGTCATTATAATTATCGGTGATTCCTCTCGCACCTATTAAAAGCTTACATCATTGGCTGGTAATGAGGCAATGTCTTTCCATGTTCGACTTCAGAACATCTTTTCACATGGATCGACTTGTACTTCGGGCAAAGATTGAATGAGTTTGAAGATCCCGAATCTAGTTTCATCCATCCAGGCCGCAACATATTCAGGAAAATAAAGAAAAAAATGTACATCCTAGCTGCACAGATAATCATCCAAGCCAAAGGATGATGGATCTACCAGAATCATCAGTCTGCCATCTAGACGACTGTCTATCCAATGTACATGAAAATGAATTTATAACACTGAGCATGGAAATGCTCGCCTCAACTAGATCATAAAAATATTATGAAGATAATGTATTGTATTGTATCTTATTATAGGTCACCTTCCAGTGCGAAAGACTTTGGATCCTCATGATAAAGCATTTCACCTGACATCAAAAGATTTATGACCTGATGCTTTAGGGGGAAACTATTATAGACATATTTGGGAACTGCAACCCCAATCTTATATGTCCATAAACCAAGGGCTTCTAAGTCCCTAAAATTGTTGTTTCCTACCCTAAAGGAACAAGGTCAGCTGATTACATCATCTCCCCGAAGTTCTCCATGAAAAACTGCTCAAAACTAGTCAAAACTAGACCATCTCACCTGCTCCATGGTCAAAGTGCAATGCATCCCACATAATGCACATAGGGTGTGGGATGCATATTGAAAAACCATTCTATGGGGTGAGATGGGCAAGAGTAGACAAATGTCAGAGAGAGTTTGCAAGGTGGATTATCATGGAATCTTCCAGAAACTTCTCCTGTGACACTTTCCTCTCTGAATTCGCCCAGGGATGAGTAAGAGATCATGAAATCTCCAAGTGGAATTGAGAACTATCAGAGAAATGACACCAATTAAAAACCCAAAAGTTGACTCACCCACCTGCAAACATCTATATATGTATCCCTCATCCTAGAGATCGAGAGGCTGGAAATTTTCATCTCGTAAGGAAGTGCTCTTAGTTTCTTTATGGAACATCATAGTGTTGGGTGATCTAGCTTTTCATGAGGTGAAGAAGGGATTTCATGCTGGGAGGATGGTGTTGGGTCAGATCAATGGGTTATAATCCTCTCTTCTACTACTTCTATCAATAAAGTTATTTGAGTTTTCCTCCATATTCTTGTATGTCTTTGAATCTCGAATTGATATATGCATTTGTATGGTCAATATATATTTGATCCTATATTGTTTATGATTATAGATCTCTATGCTTTGATGGTATTATGCTGCTTTGACTCTACAGGTGTTCTTTGAAGCGGGACAAGCAAGGAAGGAGTGGCAAAGATATGTCAAAGGGGAGAGGAAACAAGCAAGGAGCTAAGTGGAAGACTGAGGTTGGCACTCTCTACTTCTCTCTCATTCATTTCTCATAAAGGAAAATGCAAGTAAATTTAGTTTGTTTGTTTCTAAGATAGCTACTCCTCTTAGTGGGAGTAGTAGCTATGAATGGACGCTAGTTTTCCCGATAACATAAAGGAAAAGTAAGACAAATGCCACGGGACATGTATTCCAAGATTAATGTTGGGAAAAATATCCTAGCGGGTGTTCATTTGGTTTATTATGGCTAAGGGGAAATTGGCAAAGGCAATGGAAAATTCTTTAAAGCGAAAAGAGGCATTAATTTGCATTTTATTTATGAAAATAAAGGAAGTTAGGAAAAAAGGAAGGTGAAAGGTAACAGGATGCATGTCAACAGAAAAATGAAGAAAAAATAATGTAAATTGAAAAAAATAGAGGGCACAATGATAAAAAGGTTTTTTAGGATAATTTCATAGCTTTTAATAGTGATAGCTTAGAGCTCTTTCTATTATTTCTCTCTGTCATTCTTTTTCACACTTGTAGCATTCTTGGAGAATTATAGCATTGGAGAAAGGAAGGTAAAGGAAGGAAAATGATGGAAAGGATAGGAAATATCAAGCAAGGAATAGTTGGATCAATTGGCTACAACGATATTAGTTATAGGTATCGAATTGCATACATGATTTCCTTGCTAGTTTTGGCATGCATGGTATATGCATGTTACTAGTTTGTTCTCTTGCCATCATTGGCATGGATTTAGCTACTTGTGATAGTGGTTTTTATTGTTTCCTTTCCATTTCTAAATAGTCATCGTGTGATGGTGTTCCTTCGTTTGGTTGAGCTAGATTTTTGGATGGTTTGAAAGATAGGTGGGGTGGTCTCAGGAATTCCCAAAGGCATAGAAGTCCCTGGATCGATAAAGGTGGGATATATGGTAAATCCTAAGGGTGGAGATGAGTGAATTCATCATGGTTTAGGTGTTGTGATATGGAGGCATCGATGCTTGTTTAGGTCCTAGTGATCCCTAGACCGGTAATGGTGGGATTGTCGTAAAGCCTGGTAGTGTATGTTTCTCGTTTGGGCCTAGGGATCCTTGATCGACATATGGTAGGATATATGGTAAAGCCTAGTTTTATAGGTGCTTTCCTCAAGCTTAGAAATTCATGACTGAATCTGGTGGGATATGCGGTAAATATTAAGAAGCATGGTCAATTTTGTTGTGATTCCCCATATTCATGCTTAGAATATGGCATAGGGTTGATTGGAAAAAAAAAATATTTGATTCAGCACAATCAATGGTCAGCTGGTACATGGAAATCCCTAACTTGGTTGGATTTTACATATGCTAATAAGATCCTTTTTCCTCTTTTGTGCTATGTGTAAATGTGCTTGTTTATCTAGCTTTGATGGTTATTCTATCATTATTATTATTTTGGTTATATGCTGGTTATAAGCATGGTTTTACGACAGACTTGAGTCATGGCTCTCATGACGTTTTGATTGGAAATAGAAATATTAATGAATGAATGACCTAATAGATGATATTGCACCTACGTGAGATGGCATCAAACCTTATGGACGTTTCTAAAATAAGTATGATACCCCTATGATTAGATATGTAATTGTGAGTTTTATATTACATGTTCATGATGTGTTTGATGAAATGTCTATCATGGATATGCCTAGTCACTTATCATTCTTGAGATTTTAATGAAGTTGTAGCAAGTTGTCTGGAGACTAGATTAAAAAATGGCTTAAAACTCGTAGTTACTAGGAAAAAAAATCGGTGAAACTGTATGCAGTCACATGAAGGCCTTATTGTAAAAGAAACAAGATGGCTACAGTCTCATGGAGGACTTGTTGTGGGAGTGATTGCTGGTTTAGTTCAGTTAAAAAGAATTTTAACTTAGGGTAGGGCACCTCGAGTGGTTGGTTAGCCTATGGGGATCTTGTAGCTCTTAAGGAAGGCTAGTTTGGTTTTGGTTTTTCGATTCCACCTCCTTAAATGTACTTTGGGACTTGAATCACATCATAGTAACTCTTCATCACATAGTTAACCCTGTGGACAGATTAGCTTGGGTAAGTGTGGAAGGAGAGCCTTACACAAACTCTCAAGATAGAAGGATATATCAAGAATAAAACTTTAATAGTGTTGTTCGATTCATGTATTATCCACAATTTTATTCATTGTAAGATAGCCAAGGAATTGAATTTCTTTCTATATCCAAAACGAGAGTGTTAAGTGATGGATGAAAATGGAGGAAATATAATTTTCTTAAGGAAGTGTCATAATATTAAGATAACCATGAAGGAATATGTATTGAATAGTCCAATGCTTTCCATTCCAATGTGTGGTGCTAATGTTGTATTAGGAGTCCAATCGTTACAATATTTGGGGATGATAGCTTTTAATTTTCAAGAACTTTTCTTCACTTTTTTTTGGTAGGGAAAGGAAATTGAATTAAATGGAATCGTATGGAAATAATGGAATATAATAAGTTCTAACAGCATGCCAAAACCTTTGAATAAACAACAACGGGCATAATTGCACAATTATGCTCACTAGATGTTCAAACATTAAAATCATCCATTTCTCCAGATCACCAAAGAGTCCTTGACAATCATTCCAAGGTATTTGAGACTCCCAAAGGTATCCCACCTATTCATGATCATTATCATTCCATTCACTTGATTCTAGGAAATGTTCCTCCAAACATCAGACCTTACAAATATCCTTATCCCCAAAAGAGTGAAACTAAACGTATGGTTATAGAAATTGTAGAGGCAGGTATAATTCAAACTAACCAAAGTTCTTTCTGTTCTCCAACACTTTTGGTGCACAAGAAGGATGGATCATTGCATATGTTTCCAGGTTATAGAGAGCTCAGTAAGGTCAATGTGAAAGATAAATGTATCATTCTCCTCATTGATGAATAGTTGGATGAATTATGGAGAAATATACTTCACCAAGCTAGATGTTCATCCCAGATATCGTCCAATTAGAATGAAGATAAAGACATTTCAAAATAATAGTTAGAACTCATGAAGGTCATTATGAATTTTTGGCCATGCCTTTTGTTCTTACCAATGCACCTTCCACATTTCAAGGTTTAATGAATTCCACATTGAAACCCTTTTTTCAAATTTTTTTTTTGGTATTTTTTTGATGATATACTAATCTACAAGAGGTCTTGGAAATATAATGTTCAAAATGATGATATGGTGCTTAAACTATTGTATAAGAAACAATTGTATAAAAAATCCTCCAAATATTTCTTTAGTGTACAAGTGATGGAATATTTAGGTCATATTGTATCTCATGAGGGTGTTAAGATAAACCCTTAAAAATTAAAGCTGTCAAAGAATGGAAAATCCCCACAACCCTAAAGCATCTTCAAGGATTTCTTGGGCTGACAGGGTATTATCACAAGTTTGTCAATAATTATGGGAAAATAGCAGCACCTCTTACATCATTACGGAAGAAAGATGCAATTTTTTGGACTCCAGGAGAAATTAAGGCTTTTGAACATCTTAAAAGGGAAATGTGCCAAGCTTTGGTCTTAGATACACTAGACTTCACAAAAACATATATGTTAGAATGTGATACCTTAAGAAATGGAATTGGTGTTGTTTTAATGGAATAAGGAGCTTGTTTCTTTTGAAATATGTCCAATCAAGGGAAATTAGTTACATAAACCTATTTATGATAAGGAAATGTTGGAAATATTACATGTTGTGATGCAACATATCCCTTACCTAATGGGAAGATACTTCCAGCTAAACACTTATCATGATAGTCTTAAATACCTTTTGGAATAAAGAATATATTTAGAAGAACAAAAAAATGGGTCACAAATATGTTGGGGTATGGCATCATCTACAAACAATGGAAGAATAATGTTGTTGTTGATGCACTCTCAAGAAGGTATGAGGATATGGAAGCATTGCTCTATGCCATTTCTATTATCCCACTTGATTGGATAATTGAAGTAAGGGTTGAATGGAAGAATGATAAAGAGGAGTGTACACTCATTCTCAAGTTGAAGCAAGATCCTAGTACATCTGATAGATTTGGATGGAAAAATGATTCATTATTGTACAAAGATCACTTATATCTATGTAAGAACTCCCAAATAAAACAAAATATTAATTTGGAATTGCACACCTCTCTTTTATGAGGGAACTCATGATTTATTAAAACTTAAATCAAGGCTAAGAAGGAATTTTTTTGGGATGGCCTTAAATATAATATTCAGAAGTCCATGGTAGAATATTTTTTCTTGTTAAGAAAATAAAGTTGAGAGAATTAAAACCCCAACTTTGTTACAACCTTTAGCCATTCCAAGTCAACAATGGGAGGATGTCTCTATGGGTTTTATCATAGATACCCAAGTCTAAAGGAAAGAATGTCATCACGGTGGTAGTTGATAAACTTACAAAGTATGGAGACATTGTGCACTATCTCATCCTTTGAAAGTTAGTACAATTGCTACTGCATTTATAGAAATAGTTCAAAACCTACATGGAAACCTAGATATTATTGTAAGTGACAGAGATCACATTTCCACTAGAAAATTTTTGACATAATTCTTAGACCTTGGTACTCAGTTAGCTCATAGATAATCCTATCGTCCTCAATCTGATGGCAAAACTGAGATAGTGGAAAAATGTTTGGAAGGATATCTAAGTTGCTTTGTCATAGTGGGTCAAGTGGTTACCTCTAACAAAATGGAGGTATAACACTTCCTTCCATACCACACAAAAAATGAACCCATTTATGGAACTTTATGGATAGCATATACCATCTATCACATCATCTTTAAGAGAAAATTATAAGGTTCAAGTAGTGGAATATCACATCAATCATTAGCAACAAATTTTCCAGCTCTTAAAGGAGAATTTGAATCTGGCTCATAATCAAATGAAACAATAGGAAAATCAACATTACAATGAAAGAAGTTTTGACATAGGAGATTGGTTATTTTTATGGCTACAACCATACAAACAAATGTCCCTCAAGCAAGCTAAGAAGGATAGTAAATTATCACCCATGTATTATGGTCCTTACAAGGTGTTGGAAAATATTGGAACTATGGCATAAAAATTTGAGTTGTATGCATCTTCTCGAGTTCACCCAGTTTTCCATATCTCATGTTTAGAGAAAGTTATAGGTGGAAAACTCCCAGTCTAAACAATATTAGCAAATCTTGACAAGGAAGGAAAAATAATATTGGAACGTAAATCAGTCATGGAAACAAAAAGTATCTAATTAAGTGGATGAACTTACCCACTTGAGATTCCACATGGGAGGATGAGAATTTTATATATAAGCATCCAGAACTACTCAATCATTGAGGACAACACATTTTTGAAGGAGAGGAGCATGCTAGGTCCCTATAATACTAGTGTAAGCCCCATATTGTTATTTTTATGCCCTAAGTAGCCTCATTATTGTTATTGTTGTTCCTTATTGAAGCCCACTATCATTAATGTTCACCCCTTACATTATTGTTGTTATATAGGCCCTGATTACATTGTCACCCTTTAGACTCCTATATATACCAAGGATGTTTTGCCATTTAAATCATACAATAATTGTTCATTTATGTCATGTAAAAGGAGGTAACCCCCTCAAAGAGGTTTATTTTAAATCTGTTGATCTATCTCTTCTTCTAATTTGTGATTTGGTTACATAACAAGGAACTAGTAGTATCTTTGAACTTCTAGGCCTCAATGGAAGGGTTCTTTATGATTACTAGTGGATTTACCTCATTAACTCTTGATTGGTCAAGTTTTCAAGTCTTCAAGTTCACTTAATTATTCATAGTTAGTGGATTTTTCTAGGTACCATAGGGTCCATTTTCATCATTGGTGAGTTCCCTCGCACTTGTTGATTGTATTTCCTTTTGAACTATAGTTAGGTAGTTTCTACCAAGCTAAATATTGACTCATTTATTCACATGATATAGATTTGTAGCATTAGGGTTGTGTAGAAGACCTTGGGATAGGTACATATCACTCTTATATGACAAACTTTTGAAGTTCCATTGGAGTTGTGTATCATTTTATGTATTTTGAGGAATACTATAGGACACTCTCTTTTATGTGTCCATAGTCCTAATAATGTATTCTATGACATAGATCCAAATTATGTTTGCTAGTGGACATGATATTTTGGTTTTTCGAATTGACCCATTGTGTATTCCTCATGGCCATTCCATAACATTTCATGTCATGGATCCATAGTTTCCTATTGGTGACCATCATTAATTTCTCTTTATGATTAAGCATAGGTATCCCCGATTCAGGGATGATATCAACATTATTGAAACCTCAATATATGAGTTTCTCTAATTCATCGCCTTAGTCTTGGATCCTTCCTTGCTATTGTCACTACCACAATGCCGTCCAAAAATTTTATTGCATGAAATTTCAAAGCCTACCTTGGCCTTGTATATTTTCGTCACAAACGTTCAAATCCATTCCATTTGTTTTCTCTAAGTGTTCTCATCCCTTCTGCAATAAAGGAAAAATGTCATATTTTGAGATTTTAGCTATCACATAATGTGTATAATCTTGTTTTAGTGGTCTCAAGGGGTTATATTTATGCAAATGAGTTGTTCTAACCATGTAAACAGTTGTCGTACTTATTCCCAAATTTTTAAGCATTGTCACACGTGTCATCACAATCATCACAAAGTGTATCTTTAGTGTCGCACCTAGAATGGGATGTCGCAATGTTCTTGCTTTGAAGAAAGTATGATGCTCATCTGTTTTGAGTGTTTTTTGTTGTATCATCAAGTGAACTAAGTGTTTGATCATGTTCAACTCTTTCTTTTATTCAACTTCCTCTCATTGATCCAACACTTACTCAAAATTGGAAAAAATCTTGATCGAGCCACTCAACCTCATCCAAACCTGCTGAACTATTCACTACCTAGCCTAAATCCTCAAGAAAAAACCTTGTCTCTAGGAAATCGGCATTGTACAATCCCTATCTCCAAAAAATGCACATTTCCCAACTTTAATGCTGAAGACCAGCCCCTGAGTTCCAGAACTACAAAATAATTTTCTCCAGCCAAACCAGCAGTGTGCATTGTGAATTGTGAAATATCAGTCCTGAAGCCTCAATACCGAGCTCCTGGATTGCATAGATGCACAATAACTTGGCCTCCTATCCTTCTAATATTGTGCATTTCATAATTTCAGTGCTCAGGCCCGATCCTTGGCCTCCAAATCTGTGCAATCATGTCCTCCAACCAAGATGAAACTACATATTATGTTGTCTTAGAGATCAATCTCAACCCTTGAGCTCTTAGGCTATGTAACTATGTAGTCACCCTACCTCCTCTACCTTACATAACTTCATAGTTCACTAAAACAATGCAAAACCCCTTATCCTTGCTCTTTGACTCCCAAAATTGTGTAATCTTCTTGCCTAGTCTAGCTTGAACTAAAGGCTCAAGGCTCAATATTCATCCTTGACTTCATAAGATACACAATTATGCAGTCACTGAGCCTCTCCCTCAAACTACCACCTGGTTCTGAATCAACCTGTGGATCAATATGCATCACCATAGACTAGGGGTTTATCAGATTGATGTCGTCTCATCATGAGTGAATTGCAAATGTAGTTACTTGTTGAAAGTGTTGAATCTACCAACATTTAGGGGATCTCCCCGGTATGAAGTCCCAACTAGACCTCACACCATTTGGTGTAGGAGTCCCATCCGTTATGATGGCTCGGTTCCATTATCTTAAATATACGCCTTAGCTCTTGCTTGTCAGCACATGATAATGGTTTACATTGTCTTCACATAGTGAGGTTTGTGTGTTTGGTGAGTGCTTAGTGTCACCTATGTCAAGGTTCTTTCACTACAGAGGGATAGGGTGAGAGTGAGTCTCAAGTCGAAAGAGAATAGTCCCAAATCTATAAGAGACACACAACACAACAGGACATGCATGTTGGGTGCTAAAAGGTGTCTTTTAAAACTCGTAATTTCCTCACATTAATTATAAACCTAGGTAAGTCTTTTTATTCAAAGAGTGTACAAAATATGTGCAAGCTATAAATGATCCGGATTTAAACAGGAACACAGTAGATTACAGAGATAACCATAAATACAGAGATACGATAACCATAAATAAAGAGTTGCAGTGGAAATAATGCTTCATTTCATTAATGGAAAATACTGAAATATGCTTACAACCAGAAATGGAAATAAACCAGCTAGGGCGATGGCAGCTTATCTTTGAGAAGAGATGTTTGGCTACATGCCTCTGAACTGTTCCGAACTGTGTTACAATGAGGCGCGAAGGCATATTTATTGTTGAGAAACAATGGAAAACCCTTAACATTCCAAAACCTAACCCTAGGAGATGAAACGCCAAATTGTGGGCCCCGTTTGGGGGTAAGTTGGTACATCAACTTCCCGGGGTCGTAACTTTAGCATATGATCTCCGTTTGACGCGTACAATAGCTCATTAGAAAGATCTATTCGAGCACTATCATTGTTGGAACGAGTAACATCGGTCCATTCCATGGACCCATGTTTCCCCTGGATTCCCCAAAAATGTCATTTAGGGCTTCAAAACGGCTCCGGAAGTTTAGGACCCGAAAAACTGCTAAAAATAGTAAGTTGTGCTACAATTAAGGAAACTGAAAATGCTGAAAGAGACAATTGTGGGGGTCCAAATGGGATATGTGGGTGGCCACCAACATCCACCTGGATCAATAAATCTATAGAGTAATGTTTTAAAGCAAACTATGAAATTCAATACAAGAGTAAACGGATGCAATCATAAATCTCAATCTTGTAACTCTAAAGGAAATAACTCATCTAAGCATCATGAATCTATCTCAAACAATACCGGAATTAAATCTTAATCAACCAAATCCAAATGACAATCAACTGAGAGCTCCATAGTATTAATTGAGCTGTTTCAGTTGTACTTAAACTATTGGGTAAAAGGAAATCATTTAATTAATCACGCTCTATTCTGCAATTAACCAAAAATGATTCTTTAACCGATAACTAATTCAATCCATGAAATGAATTAAATAAAACCAACTATTACTATGCATTAATGAAATGAATACCAGAAATCTGATTCAATGAAAATACATCAACTGAAAAGCTATAAAGCGGAATAACTTGCAGGAAATAGAAAATGCATAAAAAAGGGAACAAGATTAACTTCCACGAGAGACCGGGCCCTAGCCAGCAACGAAAACTTTTTAAAAATTTTAGAAGATACGAATGAATAGCAACGTAAGTTGTATATTAATCATCAAAGTCACTTATCATTACAACATGATCTTGTTTCTCAGAATCACCCTTCTGTAAATTAAAATTACAATCCAAGTAAAAGACAAGAGATCCCTCTTCAGTCTTCTCTTTTATAGTCAAAAGGAAAAGATAAATGTTATCCCTTAGGATCAGGTGATCTTGAGGGATTCATAACTACATGCTATCTTCAAACAATTCTTCCATCTCGTGATGAATTCCTTGACTTGTTCCTTGGTTCAACCACACCAGACGCATCTCATTTTCCTCAATTATCTTTTGTTGTTCCGACTTGGGAACAACAACTGTTCCTTCTGCAGTTTTTCTACATAAAAAGTAACGAGAGTTAGTTTGGTCAATCAAATCATATCAAGAGCTGTTTTATTCATTCCTTATCAAAATCTTATCAATTTGTTATTAAATCATGGCAAAAGATGGATAGGAAAGGAGGAAAAGGATAATAATCAAGAGTAAATACATAACTATTGCACGCTCAACATACAACCCTTCTTACCTTTTTCATGTCCTCAGGAAAAATAAATAGTTCCTATGTAATGTAGTTAAGGAGTAGGCTAGAAAAAAGGTTTGTTTATCAAGCATGAAACCGTGATTTTGTGCCAAATTTGCAAAGGTTGTCTATTTGTGTCCTTCAGTTAACTCATAGTCAAACCGATACCCTTTAGGAGGATACCAAATAATGGGACATCTAAATCGACATCTCAACCAATAAGGCCCTTCCCTCAAAATAAGATTGCTACATGTGATTAACCGGCTCGTAGCAGCTTTGAAGTTCCCATAATTAAAGGTCTCTCTTTCCTTAACACTCTTAGTTGAGACCGTACATCTCATTTTGGATGCAGTCAAGGACCTTTCTTGGATAGAGAGTAAATATGTTGTTCCTTTCTGTATAATTTCTTTATGTATGGGCCTTAAAATTTGAATCACGCCTTCGTGTGTCATCAGCCTTTTATGTCTAGCAAATAGTTGCAAAGGGTGAGGAGGCTCACTTCTTACCCAGAGATCCAACCCATGTTCCTGTCTTTGGAATGAATTATATGCCTTAAACCACTTAAGTTGATTAATTGCAAAAGAGATAAAAGCCTGGAATTGAATATCTCCAACAAAAGGGCTAGGGTTCTTATCAACTTCTCCTTCTAATATGAAATTATGCAGATGAGATTCACAAAGAATCCTTTGGAATTTTGCCCCGTGTTCCTTGGAGAAAATTATAAAATCTTCAATTGTCTTTAACTCGATTTGCTTGCTAGCTTTTATGGCTTTAACCATTAACAATAAGTACCTTTCTAATAAGAACAGGGCATAATTTGCAGTCGGAGACCTACATGTCAAGACATCTGAATATAGTGAGCAAATGGTGTCTATTTGATTCCTGGCTCTGTCCAACTTGGTATTTACCTTCTTTATCTTTTCTTCTTCCTATCTCAATCTGTCAAAGGTCCCATTTCAAGTTATGGTTAGTTCCCTAAACTATTTATTCAATTCTTGACATTTTTGCAGAGGGACTGTCTCTTGTTCACACCATTCTAGAGCAAGCTGGGTTTGCATCAGTTCTTCCTGTAGCTTTAGGAGAATAGGGTCTTTGCGTGATAGGATATCCTTGGCTTGTTCTTTTGTCTAAGCGCCTGTGCTACGAAAGGATATTTCCTTGGTCTGTACTCCCTTGTTGTGGGAGGACCAACCCTGCATCTGAACGGTTGCATCCACTAACTCTGCAAGCAAATTTTCCTAGGTTGCTATTGTTCGAGTAGAAATGAGTTTGGTTTTAGTCTTTGTTGGCCTACCCTTACATATTTCTATTTGCATAGCCACAGAGACTACTTCAGGAGTTGTGTTTTGGGCTTTGTTGTTTGCAATTATTTTAAGCTTCCTGCGTAGCCTTTTAATAGTCTTTTGAAGCTTTTGATATCTATGTCTTAGCTTCTTTAGTTTTGCTCTGGCTACTTGCCTCTTCCAAGGACAATATTTTATACTAATAGGCTCGTTAATGGTTTTTGTATCTAAATATTCTTGTTGTTTATCATGGCTGTGGTCCAATAGAACTGTGTCACCAGACTAGTTGTCTGATTCACGAATAACTTCTGTGTGTGCTTCCTTTTCCTAGTCAAAAGGCAGAAATTTTTGTATGCCCATAATCGTATGGGGATTGAGCTTCCATTGAGTTAGGATCATGTGATCCTCCCAACTGCATGTATGAATTTAGATTTTCCAGGACCTAAGCCATCCCTGTCTCAAAATCCTGCAGAATATCATTTTAGGGACTCATGGTTGATGCTTGAGGCAATTCTTCTTCATTTTCCAGTTCATCATCAAGTTATTGTGCCCTTTCTTGTTTTGAGTGCAGTCTATCCTCATCCTTGGGTTATTTTCCTGAATTGGCCTCTTCCATAGGTTCTGATTCTGGATGACATCCTTCCCCTTGTTCATGTTCTTCCTCTAGTTCCAACCCAGAGTCCTATATACTAATTGGTCTGGATGGTTCTACAGGTTGTTTTATGCTATCTACAGACATTCTCTGGGCCAGATATAACCTTGCAGACCACCTACACTTGTGGGGTTCAATGTTTGAGATGGTAGACCTTTTCCTTTTCAGAATAGGACCCTGCTGGCTTATTGCCAAAATTTTAAGACTTTGAATTACAGGGTTTTGGCTAATCTCTAGGGCCACTATGAGACCATCCTATGTTAAGTTTTGTTGAAAAATGTTGTGGGTAACAATTAGTCTTATAAATCCATGGTGGCTGACTACGTTTTCCGGGTGCCTGGCCCATCTTATTGTATCAGCAATATCATGCAACAATATATTCAAGAAAGATGGCAGATTAACAGTGATCTTTTGTTTCAAAACCACTAAAAGTTTGAGTTTTGTGGTCTTACCACGTCTAGTTGTCCATCATAGGTAACCTCTAGACAATATTTTCCAACTCACACCATGGTTCTACTAGAGAAGATGGTTGTATGCATTTTCCTTTCTTGATTAATTCCTCGGCTACATCTCTGAAGATGTCCACCGCATCTTATAACATTATGTGTTTCTTTGATCATGTAGTTCCTTCCATCGGTAGCCCAGATACTTCAACTATTACATCGTCTAATACTGTAGTTCTTCTACCTCTCACCAGGGATTTCCCATTTTGCAGATGCTGTAGAAATTCAATGCCAATTTCTTCACTAGGGGGTTGAAATCTTGTGAAGTATGCTATCCACCCTGCGTGGACCAGAATTTCTCTGGTTCTATCAGAGATTTTGAGCACTAGAGGTTCTTGGCACACTGAATTACCACCCATAATTCTTAAGTTCTTCCTACTATTGCAAAGGATTAGTGCAGTGGAGAAAACACAGCAACAGACATCAACAGAGACATAGAACAACAAGTAAGTTCTAATAGCTAAGTTTTCAAAATTTAAATGATATTTCTATGAAAATTCATAAATTCGAGGACTATTATTTTGCCACATGCCACTTGATCATAGAGTACCATATCAACCGATGAAATCCAATCAAATAGTTATACCGCATGCACGAGTATTATGAAGATCCCCTCCCTCCTTCAAGATGAGAGGTTGCCTACGACTGAATGAATGGGTGAATTTTTTTCTGACGACAACATACAAGGGTGAAAGATACGACTTTAAAATGGGATAAAGTATGTATATTAATGAGAGGACTCTAAAAGGAATGGATATTATGAAAGCAAGGTGTGTAATGATGATTATTGATAAGAGACAAGATGCTTTGGTTGATGATAGGCTATGCAGTAAGGAAAGAGGATGACAATATGCAAGAAAAATACTTTGCTGATGATATTCTAGCTACAAATGATATGATTGATTAAAAACATTAATTCATGCATAAAGTTTCAAGGTAGGAAAAATTAAGGAAATAATTCTTCTGATAAAAATAAAAGTAAGAAGAGGGTATTATAATAATTATTGATGTTGAAAATGGAACTTCAATACCATAAGCAGAGCTTCTGTTGCCAGCAGGCATCCATAGCTTCGACAGAGTTTCTTTTAAACCCATATGAGCCAGGATCTTCAATTTATAGTTAGAGAATTCAATTTTTGCTTCTACAAAAGAGATCGGTGTGCTGGCATGGTAACCAGATGACCACACTACCATTCACTGGGAAGTAGCAAAAAGTGATCAGGTTTGCTTGTGATGAGACCCCCTGTTCCAAGGATATTTTAGCCATCCATTGGATCATAACCTTGGTGTAGTGGCCATAGTGGGAATGTCACATTGCTACATCCTTATGAACATGGTAGGTTGGATCTTAATGAGACCCCCTATCTTCTATTTGTAGGAAAAATTTGTTGTTTTTACACATTTTTATAATAAATAGAGGGAGGCTCAATACTCCTTAAGAGCAGGGATGGTAGAAGAAGTTGAACATATCAATAGAAAAAAATATACCCATAATCTCACTTATAATAGACAGAGAGGATTATAACTAGGAGGGGTGGAACTATCATGTTAAAAATGATCAATTGATATTATATATAGCATAAATCAATACAACAAATTAATATATAAATAATTGTGTCATTCCGCATTCTTTTTAAGAAATCTATCATCAAGAAGTTGTCTTGTTAAAGATCATACCGTTAAGGATATTTACCTGCTTTAATAGAATCCATAATTCTCGTCCTTATGTACTTCATGCCATAAAAGGGAGTCAGAAAAATGTGGCTGAGATTAGCTAGGAATAGTCCTGGAGTGCTCTTCAACATTAGAAAAAATGCAAGGAAAAAGGATGTTGTTTTTAAAAAACATGACTTTAAGAAGAAAAAAATGTTGGTCCAAAGAAGGAACAACAAGATATTCTTAAAAAAAAGGTAGTACTTGAACGATAAACAACAAAAAGTGTTGTTCTAAAGTGGGAACAACAAAAACATAAGTGTTGTTCCGAAGTGGGAACAACAAAAACAAAAGTCTTGTTCTAAAGCGGGAACAACAAAAACAAAGGTGCTATTCCGAAGTGGGAACACCAAAAACAAAAGTGGTGTTCCGAAGTGGGAAAAACAAAAAAAAAAGTGTTTTTCCGAAGTGGGAATATCAAAAACAAAGGTGTTGTTCCGAGGTGGGAACAAAAAAAAAAAAATTGTTGTTCCAAAGTGAGAACAACAAAAAATCAAACGTGTTGTTTCGAAATTGGAACAACAAAAATCAAATGTGTTGTTTCGAAGTGGGAACAAAAAACACAAAAGTGTTATTCTGAAGTGGGACGAACAAAAAAAATCGTGATGTTCCGAAATGGGAACAAAAAAAAATCAAATGTGTTTTTCCGAAGTGGGAACAACAAAAATCAAATGTGTTGTTCCAAAGTGGGAACAACAAAAATCAAAAGTGTTGTTCTGAAATGGGAAGAACAAAAATCAAATGTGTTGTTCCAAAGTGGGAACAACAAAAATCAAAAGTGTTGTTCTGAATGTCGCAGGTGCGTTGCACAATCCAAAAGGTAATACCCTGCAAGCAAATGTTCCCCATGGGCAGGTAAAAGTAGTTTATTCTGGTCTTCAGGGGAAATCTGAATTTGGTTGTAGCCACTGGAGCCATCTAAAAAGGAGAAGAATTTCTTCCCTGCTAGTGTGTCTAGGACTTGGTCAATGAATGGAAGGGGAAAATGGTCTTTTTGCGTTGCTTTGTTGAGCTTTTTGTAGTCAATGCATATCCGCCACTTCCCATTATTTTTAGGGACCACTAGTAATTGAGAAACCCATTTACTATCGAATATAGGATAGATAAAATTCACATCTAATAGTTTTTAAAGTTCTTCTTTAACAATATTCTTTAGGTGAGGATTTAATCTACACTAAGGTTGTTGAATAGGTCTTGCATCTTTTTCAGTGTAAATGTAGTGCATACATAGGTAAGGGTTAATCCCTTTTGTGTCTAGGTAATCCCAAGCAAAATCTCCTTTATATTTCCTAAGGACTTGAATAAGTTTCTATTGCTGGTCATCACTTAGATTACTGTTAATATTCAGGATATTCTCTAGCTTGATTTCAATAGGTTTTCTATTATAGACAAAGGTTGTTGGTATTAGTTGGCCATTGATATCTCTCAGTGAATCTTCTTCAATTTCATTGTCAAGGACTGCTTTAGTCATGTGACATTTTAAACTAGATACCGTAGAAGGATGATTGATAAAGGTATTAATGACATCATCTTCTATTTGGTTTTTAAATTCAAGGGCATCTTCCACAGTCAATGGTGACCAAATATTTTTTGTTAAATATGTTATAGGTTGCTTCCTAATTTTTACAATGGTTAGGCTTGGTTGAGCAAGAGAGTATAAGGCTAGATTCTTCACATTATTCCCTATGGTTATGGTCATACCGCATATATGAAAACTGATATAAGCATCAGTGGTTGTTAACCAAGGCCTCCCTAAAATTAAAGGATGTCCATCTAGCTGGTTCCTAGGGTTAATAATAAAAAAATTTGCTGGATATTCCCAAGGGTCTACAGAAACCATCACATCTGGTAATGTTCCTTCTGGTCTAATGACTGAATGGTCAACAAGTTCTAGCGAGGTAGTTGTTGGTTCCAAGGCTGTGATGCCAAGTATTTCGCAAGTTGTTGTTGTGAGAATGTTAATGGATGAGCCTAAATCAACTAAAGCATCGGGAAAATAACGGTCATTTATCTGCACTATGACAATGGGGTTTCTCGAGTCTTCATATTTTACATGTGTTTCTTTGCCTAGTAATAAATCAGACAAAGTCCCAACAACATGGACAGTTGGGGTTATTTTTGTTTGCCTAACAGACTTCTTTATACATAATTCTTTAATAGTTTTGGCATATATTGGAACGTCTTGAATAGCCTAGAGGAGGGGTAATTTTATACAGATATTCTTGAGT
Organism: Pinus taeda; assembly: GCA_000404065.3. Lineage (NCBI taxonomy): Eukaryota > Viridiplantae > Streptophyta > Pinopsida > Pinales > Pinaceae > Pinus > Pinus taeda. Next base: position 384,494 of record APFE031110914.1, read on the forward strand.
TCACCCATAAGATCAAAGTCAGGATGTTTAATTGGGCGTGGTATCATCAATCTTTTTTGGAATGGTGGGGAATTAGTTATGATCTGTTCAGGAGTTTTCTGCCTGACTGTGTCTTCCCATTGTCGATCGTTTACAGTCAAAGGCTTATTTGGGTGTGGTTCTTTAGGTTGCATATTTTCATCCTCATCTGAACAGATTATGCGTCTAGATCTTAACTTGAGTTCATTTCACTCTCTCAACTCTGCTTCAGGGTCCAGACCTTCAATGATTTGCACTAACTGGATCAGTCTGTCCTTGGGATTTGGGTCGTGTTGGGCTGGGAGTTGTGGTCGTATGTTAGATTGAGGATTCTGCTGCAACGTATAAGGTGCTGGTAAAGTAGGTTGAGACGAAGTAATTTTCTGCATAGGTTGGTTCATGGATCTTTGCTAATTTGATTTCCAGTTTTGATTTTGTGAGGTGGAAGGGGACCATTGAGATGGATAGGGATTGTTTTTCCAGAATGGTGGAGGGTAAGAGGGATTTGACCAATTATTGTTTGGATCTAACGTGTTGGGCCATGGTGGCATAGAAAATGTTTGAGGAGGCCAAGTAGAAAAAGGTGGCTAGTTCTGCCATGCTAGCCCTGAATATTGTTCAGAATTATATGGCAAGGGAGGAAAGAATAAAGATGGATCAGTAGGAATACTTGTTTGTCATGCTTGCCATTGACGATGTTGTTTCAGTAGATATACTAGTTCTACTTCTTCTTGCAGTTCCTTGAAGACTGCTTTTAATCCTGGAAGCGATGGGTAACTTTCCGTGGCATGCTCCTTGATACATATGGCACACACCTACATCGTATCTAGCGGGCATTCTTTATGACTATGATTTTTTCTGCAACAGGGATAGAAAATAGCCAAGTTCTATTCTGCTTCAGCCTGATTTTTTTAGCTTGCATGATATCCAATTGTGTCGTCAGGGTTCCTAGGATATCAGTCTTGAAATCCTCTAATAGATTGCCGATTTTGACTCTTGTAATGCTTCCTCCCAAGGCTTTACTATCTTTGGTGATCACATCATGTCCGGCTGGTTTCAACCTTGTACTGCTCCTGGAGAACCTGATGGACAAGTCTATAATATTGTCATACTCTTCTTGATAAATATCACCCTTACCCATTATATTCAGTGATTCTACCCAATGGTCTTTCATACCTTTAATCATTGTGGTTTTTAAAACATTATCAGGTAGATTTGCATAAGGAGATTTTTGTAGATTATGTTGGAAACTCTCCACATATTCTTCTAGGAGTCTCGTTAGGCTTAGCTACAATTTGAAAGATTTCATCTTTTAGTTCTCTAGTTCGGAAATAATATTGGTATTTTTTTAAGGAAGGATGTTTTCATCTGTTCCCAATCAATGATGGTACCTCCACCAAGTCCCATAAACCAATGCATGGCTACTCCCTCCAGAGTAGATGGGAACAATTTCAGCTTCTGGGGGTCAGTGGTGTAATCATAACCCATACATAGGACATTGAATTCGAAAAGGAATTCATCAGGGTCTCCTGAAGTTAGCCCATGAAAGGTAGTAATATTTTGTAATGGAATAGCTTTCATGGGGGAATTGAAAACTATGTCTACAATGGGGTATTGTAACATAGATGTCTGGGGATGTCACTGATTATTGGCCATTGGTCAAAAATATGCCAATATTCTTCAGGGATCTCTAGAGCTAGAGAGTTGTTCCTAGGATGTCCAGAAGAGGCTGGAATGATTTTAACAGTGCTACCTTTATCCAAAACACTGGGTATCCTTTGTTCAATCACTACTTCAAGAGATTTAGTTTCTGATGATTTAATTTCAGGATTACCTGTTTCTCCTTTTCCTTCATGGAGGTTGCAAGAATTCCCTTCTTGTGAAGTGTGTAGTTTTGAATTTTCAATATCTTGAAAACTCTGTTCAGACCCTTCAATTTTACTATGAATCTCATCATTAGCTACAGATGGTGATCTAGTGGCTTGAAGGGAAATAGTAGGGTGTTTGGTAGCAATAGTTCAAGGTCCTACTGATGACTGAGACTCAACTTTTCTTATGATTTTGTCAATGAAGGTTGATCGTCCAAGGGTCACCGTTCCCTTGGATTTTTTAGGTTTGGGGGGAGGAATTATATATTTTTCTTGTCTTTTCTTCTTAGTCACTCATATAAAGATACAAACATTCACTTCTATCTTAAATTCCTACACAATTTTGCTGGAAAACGGGCAGAAGAGCAAGCATTTTACTCACTCGATACACAAGTTCTTACCTCCTATTGATAATATACCCAATTCTCTCTAAGCATACAGACATCACTCTTTGTAAAATAGCAAAACTCTCCCTGGAAACGGCGCCAACATGTTGGGTGCTAAAAGGTGTCTTTTAAAACTCCTATTTTCCTCACATTAATTATCAACCTGGGTAAGTCTTTCTATTCCAAGAGTGTACACAATATGTGTAAGCTATAAATCCAGAGAGTAATGTTTTAAACTAAACTATGAAATTCAATACAAGAGTAAACAGATGCAATCATAAATCTCAAGCTTGTAACTCTAAAGGAAATAACTTATCTAAGCATCATGACTCTATCTCAAACAATACCGCAATTAAATCTTAATCAACCAAATTCAAATGATAATCAACTGAGAGCACCGTAGTATTAACTGAGCTCTTTCAGCTCTACTTAAACTATTGGGTAAAAGGAAAGAATTTAATCAATCACGCTCTATTTTGCAATTAACCGAAAATGATCCTTTAACTAATAACTAATTCAATCCATGACATGAATTAAATAAAACCAACTATGACAGTGCATAAATGAAATGAATACCACAAATTGGTTCAATGAAAATACATCAACTAAGAAGCTATAAAGCAAAATAACTTGTAGGAAACAGAAAATGCATAAAACAGGGAACAACGGTATGTTCCACCAGAGACCGGGCCCTAGCCACTAGTGAACACTGCTTAACGGTTTTAGAAGATATGAATGAACAACAACACAAGTTGTATATTAATCATCAAAGTCACTTATCATTACAACATGATCTTGTTTCTCATAATCACCCTTCTGTAAATTAAAATTACAATCCAAGTAAAAGATAAGAGATCCCTCTTCAGTCTTCTCTTTTATAGTCAAAAGGAAATGATAAATGTGATCCCTCAAGATCAGGAGATCCTAAGGGATTCACAACTACATGCTATCTTCAGAAAATTCCTCTATCCTGCGCTAATGTCCTTGACTTGTTCCTTGGTTTGACCACACTCAACGTGTCTCATTTTCCTCAATTAGCTTTTGTTGTTCTGACTTGGGAACAACAATTGTTCCTTCTACTATTTTTCTACATAAAAAGTAGCAAGAGTTAGTTTGGTCAATGAAATCGTATCAAGAGATTTTTTATTCATTCCTTATCAAAATCTTATCAATTTGTTATTAAATCATGGCATAAGATGGATAAGAAAGGAGGAAAAGGATAATAATCAAGAGCAAATACATACCTATTACACGGCTCAACAATGCACAACTTCTAGTAGAGTAGTCCACACAGATGTGGTAGTCATAAACACGAAGTGAACAGATAGCACATACAACACCAGATGAAATAGTCCACACGAGTGTGATGGTCATGTTGTGCTGTACAACAACCCCCCATTTCATAAAAATTTTACACAAAATCTTAATATGAAATGGTTCCCTTTTTAAATAGACTTAGTTAGATGTGTGAGTTAATAAATAAAATTGTATTAACCTCATTACAAGAAAAATCCTTATTAAAAGTCCCGATGTAAATAAATCATTTTATAAATCCTTTTGATTAAAAGCAAAGTGTTCCTTTAAAAAATTATAAGACAATTCTATATTTGCGATAAAGTGACCAGAGATCACATATCATAATAACAAAGGAAACACACAAAAAAGAAAGACCTCACCTAATCCTCTGATCCGAAAAGGAAATCACAATCGATAACCAGTGAAATCAAATGCCAAAGGTACACGAAGCAAGGGCTCATCATATATTTTGATCCAATATCGCAATCGGTAATCGAAGATATTCATTGATAAAAGGACATACATAAAATCCTAATCAAAACTCCCAATGCGATAAAATAAATTGCAATTGGAAATCGGCAGAGTCATATGACAAAGGGATAAAGCATGAGCCAAATCCTGACTGTGATCAATTAATTGGGTGCATCTCAAAAGGTAGATATATGCTGAAAAATGTTTTTCATGCATAATAACCTGCTCCATTATATTATAATATTACCTTTCAGAAATTGGAGATATTCATCGCAAGTGATAAAGCCCTTCCCGTTGATACTCCCAATTGTGATTTGTGATTTGTCATTGATCGCTGATCAATGAAATCTAAAGCACACTTGAAAGAAATCATTTGGTATACAATTGACGAGATGGGTATCTACGATATTAATTTACCATGATTGGTGGTTTGAACATGTTAGTGCCTAAATCTACCTCAGGCTGAGAAAGGTAGGATCTAGGACCAACATCAAACCATGCTTAACCTGGTAGATAACCCTACCAGGTCGGGAGAGGGCTCTCTCCTGATCAATCTTAGCAAAATATTATCAATAAGGGCTTGAGATGATTTATATGTTGACTAATTTTAGGCTAGGTATGTATGTAAAGAGTTTTATTGAATAAAATGATGTTTTTGATAGCTCCAATGGAAAGGCAGATTTTGGGTGCAGGGAATGAGGCTCAGTATTGCAGAGATCTCAATGAGGCAAGGTAGGCAACTGATTTGGCACTTCAAATTTGAATGGGATGGAGAGATTAGATAGGTGAGGAGCTTAAGAGGGCAAGAAAAGCCATGGATCCTCTTCAAATAGTTGAAAACATAAAAAACTAAAGCAAACCCTAGGCAAAGCATTGCAATTTCAATGGATTCTACCTTCACTCTTGTTTGATTTAGTTAAGAAGAAACAAGATAGATAATGTAATACATAACACATAAGTAAATTCACAAATACAGAAGAAAGCATTGTACCAAAACAAAATGCCATAGGGATCCCAAAGAGTGCTGCAAACGTTGGTCTCAATTCCTTAGCCAAAATGCTGATATTAGTGTACAATGAAGCTCCTTGCTTTCTCTAGAGTCCAACCATGATAATGACTGAAAAACCACATAATATAGACAAACCATAGCTAATCCTAGCCTCTAGGGGTAGAGCTCACATTTTTAGGAGTTGTTCCAACTAATTCTAAACTGAGAACTAGAAATTAGGCAGTGGAATAACATGCCTCTAGAAACTAGGGAATTGATTCATTCAATTTCAAACAACTTTTTGATAGATGAATCTACCTCCATAAGTGAAAATTTGACATATTTACATCATGATCCATAAATTTTCATTAAATTACATCACAATTTTGACATCAAGAAGGATAAAAAGTGAAACTAGAAAAAGCTAGGCAAAAAATAGAGTATACTTGGTCAAACTGAGCAAAATTTCCCCTATGCATCGTGCTGATTTCTCTATGTGTAGCATCTGCTTGGAGCCACTTTGGAAGGCCTTCCTGGTGTCCATATCCATTCAGAGTGTTCTTGTTGGAAGGTTATTCTATTCTAATTTCCAAATCAAGTGGAAGTTTTGAATTTGGCCTCCATTTTCCCCTCCAAAATTTAGTTCTCTCAACACTGCTTCCTGTGTGTCAAAATAGGGGCAATAAGGTCATTTTTTGAGTGCTTTTGACCTTTTTGAGGGCTCAAATCCTGTCAAAATTTATTGGCCATTGGTAGGAAAGCATATTTTTCCATGAAAAATCCAAAAATTCTAATTTTTTGTAATTTGGAGGGTCCTATCAAAAGCGAGGGCCAGGTGGTGTGGTTCATAGGGCAGAAAATTCTGTGTTAAAAATTTGTATGTGTAGCACCTTTTTGTAGACCTTTTTTGAGGGCCTTCCTTATATCCAAATTGGGCATAGGATAGCTCGTTGGAAGGTGTATTAAGTATGCTTTCCAAACCAACTAGAATTTTTCAATTTAGAGTTAATTTTCCCTATCAAAAATCAAATCGCCCAAGACTGGTCAAAATGTGTAAAATGAGGCTGCGTAAAGGCAGAGTGTTGTTGTAGCCAACTTTGGAAGGTCTTCCTCAACCCCAAATTGAGCTCATGATAGCTCATTAGAAAGAAATTTGTGTCTAATTATCATTTAACTCATTAGGAAAGTCATTAGGCCAACCAAGATAGGAGAAATATTGATTTTCCCAAGGTCACTTCAGAGGTGCATCAATTCTCCTGAGGCAACTGTAGTTTTGACATTTCTCTAAAACCATGACACTGGTATATAAAGTGAAGGAGGTTTTTCTTCCCTGGCTTATTATGGACAAAAAATATCTCATTTTTTCCAAATTCATATTTCCTTTCTAAGAAACATCATTTGAGTAAAACCTACCCCGATGTGTGGAATATGGGATTTGTCGAAATGAAGGGAAAGGAAGGAGATAAGGGGCTCCTAAATTCTTGAGGAAATTTTGGAAAGTAGACAGGGATGTATGGAAATAGTAGAAAGTGAAATTTCAAATATTGAGTAAGGGGAAGGGGTCCAAAAGGGAAAAACACAGGCCTAGCCCAGAAAATTGCCAAATTGTAGCAAGAAACTAGGGTTCGTGGGAAAATGAGGAATTTAAGGGATATCAGTGATGGGAAGTGTTTAATAAGGTACATTAAGGATAGGGGAAGGTGTATGAAAATCAGGATACAAGTTTTGGTGATGTTTTGATCATCCAAGAGAAAATACCTTCAAAACCCTAGGAGAGGGAAATGAACCTTACCTAGGCACAACTAAAGCATGAAAAAGGTGTAAAATGACCCATTTGAACCTGACATGATGATGGAAACCCTCTAAATGATGGTACACTCAGCTGAATGGTGAGAGGAAGCTCTTGGGAACAATCACTGACAGTTTCATCATCCCTCTCATAGGGAGGATCAGACTCCATGTTTGCTAGTGGGTGAGTTTTCTTGATGAGTAGGAAGAGATTTATGGTGTCTTTAGATTTCTACTACCAAGGATGAGAATGAATGAGGGACTATGGAAAGAAAGTGTATGAGGGGTTTTTGGAATGTTTGCTGACAGGAATTTGGGGAATATAAGGGTTTTAGGGACAATAATTAGACTTTGGGATAACAATTAGGGCTTACAAATTTGTAGCTAGGGCTTGGGATAGTGGGAGTTAGGGATATGGGGATTAGGGAATGAGTTGATGAAACTAGAAAATAAATGGGGGAATCAAAGAGTGAGGGAGTGATGGAGTGGAATTGGCAACAAAAACACAAATTGTAAACACTATGCAACTGCTTTTTGGCCAAAAATTGCAAGGAGGTAGGGTTTCAAGTTTATCTCATTAGATCACCATAGACTTTAAGAGAAACTCATTCACTAACAGTGGAAGAAAGATTGACTTACTTGAACAGGTGGAAATTGAGGAAATTTGGCAGTTTGGATGAGTTTGTGGGAGAAATCGGGCTTGAAGTCCTGTGTGTCGCACCACTAACCCAGTGCACCACAGCATTTCAATGTGTCGCGCCAGTGTAAGTTTAACACTACATAGGCCGGCCCAATGCGCCGTGCCCGCGACCCAATGCGCCGTGCCCACGACCCAATGTGTTGTGCCCCTAAAACTTGCCCAAATTGCTACAATTTTGCTCTTTGCTTTCAACCCGACTGTTCTCTTGTTCACTCCTTCTCCTTTAGATGCAAATGAGCTCTTTAAACATGACAAATGGTTTATATACAAAAGATTTTAATTTTTCACTTATCAAAAACCCACTTTGTAATGTTTGCATTTGACTTGTTTTTCAAACTTTGTTTTTGGGCAGTTTGCTTCATTTTTGCCTGTGATGAACTGAATGCTTTGATTTTTTGTTTGTCTTGCAGGTGATGGAGATGCAGAATCTTGGCAAGGTGACCAGGGCTTCCACTGAAGTTATTACATATGGAAAAACTGAAATTACATCAAATTTATACATAAAAACATAAAAAAACTATGTTTTTCCTCAAAAGAGGGTTTTGAGGAAAAATCAATCACTGAGCATGTGATTATAGAAATTATTGTTGTTGAAACTTTATTTGTCCTCATCATGTGCCTTCTGACCTTTATTAAGCATTTTGAAGACCTTTTTGACGAAACCCTAGACCTAATGAGACCTACAACCCTAAAAATAACTTTTATGGACTTAAAGACAAAAAATGACTGCAGATGATCTAGATGAATGAAAATGGGCCAGTAGGTAAAGGACACGAGGGAAAATGTATAATAAGCCACTACCATTAGATGATCCATGATCCTAATGGAATGCAGCTGACCGAGTGAGACATCTAAAATGTAATGCAACAAGAGAATTTGATCACTAATGGAGGGATGAAGATACCCACACTAACAGAACGACTATTAAATTTTACAATTAAGGGTAGATCCTTTAAAATATTTTATCCATGGTAATCCTTAATTGTATTTCATTTATCATATGCCAATCAATGTAATTCTATTCATTTTCATATTGGCTTGCAGTAGCAGTATCTCTGTATTATAGTTTGCAACTGTTTGTGCAGAGTCTCTCTGAGCCCGTTAACCTAGAGAAAATGGGGAAGAAATCAAAGAAATCCACATCAACTCTTGTAGCCAAAGAACTAGAACAAAGAAAGAAAGGATTAATCTTAGATACAACGTGTCTTGGTCTGGGAAATAATAGCTGGGAAAGCATTTATAATCTGATAGAAGCAAAGGAACCCGAAGAACTAGAAGAAGAACCCATGACCGATTCAACCAACAAGTCAGAGGGAACTCTCAAGGAGTTGGCGTGTTCTCATCCTCACAGGATAGTAGCATAAGCTAAAATCCTGCCATATACTGATGTGGTAAGATGGTTGGTAGAGAAAATTATAGCGTTAGATAGAACATTTTCCATGATAGATGAAAGGATATTCGGCTCATTCAAGCCAGAAGATCTCAGGAAAATGTACCATTTACCTCCACCTGAGAAGCGAACAACAAGGTGTCCCTAGAAGCATTTGCAAAGAAACACAACTCAGAGTCAGCCCCGATAAAGCAATGGAGGCATTTCCCAGAGAAACACAAGCATGAGTCATTGGGTAAGTACTCTGTTGATTCATTAGCTTCCCCTTATTGCTATGTTGGAGCTGTGATGTGTACATTGTGGGGACAACATGATTCCACCAAATTCACTATAGATATGGTCCCGCCAATGGAAGCAGCAATTAATGGTTATGTTATGGATTGGGCAAATATTTTGTCTGATGGAGATTTTAAAGTACAGAACAAACGCAAATAAAACTTCCTGAACCATTCCCCCTTTCTACTACAGTGCACGTATTATGGATAAAATTTTCTTTGATTCTGAATACCCAGTACTCGGATGGAAGTGGACTACCCAAGATCCGAACCCAATTCATATTTATCATAAGCAATTGTGGAAGGCACAATATAAAAATCACATGTAAAGAATTTGCAATGGTTTTGGTTTACCTGTATATTATTCTATTTTCAATAAGCCCGCCCCCAGGATATCCCAGGAAGCAGGAATTGATTTAACAGCAGTAGGTAGTTGGTTTGGGGAGGAGAAATTTACTTATGTAAGGCTTTTTGGTAGCCTCACTAAACCTCATGTCCTCCCCTTGTATCTGCCTGATAAATTGTTACCATAGGAATTGAGATATCAGATAACTATTGAAGGGACATAAAAAAACCTTAGGGACTCTAAGAAATAGATGTGGCCTGTATTTCCCTTACAATGTGGCATTTTTACCCTACATGACTACAAGCATGCAGAAAAAGAGGCAGAGAAGATTCAGATGTTGAATCTTGCCACCATTCCTAACAGGCAATATGACCCAAATAAGGTTGCCCATAATGTCACCACTCAAGCTAAATTGGCCAAATTCGATCATGAAGCGAATGACTTTGATGATTTACTTTCTTCGGTTGACACATTTTTTCAATTTAAAGGATTGGCTAGAATCAGGTATCAAGAAGAAGGGTTAGAAATGTTCAATAGGCTCAGAGACCAAAGGTTGCAAACTCTACCTTTAGACCTATTAACTACAACCCCTACAGTTTATCCACCAAGTCAAACTGAACAGAAAGATATTGATAAGACACCTATAGTGGAAAAGATCTCTGAAAAAGAAAAAACGCTAGAGTAGGAGCATGGACAAGAAAAAGGTAGTGAACTCATTGATTCAGATATTCATATTGATTCCAAACTACTCAAATAATGGCAACAATTTGACTCAGTCATCAGTAATACTGAGAGCCTACAAGGATTTAGTACACCTGAGGTGACAACTGGCCAAAATACAACAACTAAAATAGTTCTGAGTGAAGGAACTAGCGGCCCACCCATGACTCAAAAGGATTTAGAGATAATCCTCGAGAATCCATCCGATGAAATTTTTCTACATGTAGAAGAAATACCACCCTTGGATGTCTTCTACAGCCCTAAGCATAGGGTTGTAATCAATAAACAAAGGAAAAAGAGAAAACTTGATCAATCTTCTCTTTTGCCTTCACAAATGGAGATAACAAATGTGGTATGGAGAGAACAAATCAACCCTTTTAAAGATCTCACTAAACTGTCTCAGTATGCTGGAGCATACACAACAACTACTATGGACAAAGCATCGGAGGTAAGCAATTTGCTTAAAGAAAAGGATCAAGCAATCATTTCACTGGAGACACATGTACAAGATAAGTAGTAGATGATAAAGCAGTTGGAATAGGAGTTAGCAGCCCAAAGGCAGTCAAATGATCAATTAAATGAGCAATTGCTGAAAGAAAAACAAAGGATTGATCAACATGCAATTCAGAAACAACAGGAACTATCCTAGGCATTGAGCAAGGTGTAATCAATAAATTGACAGTTGAGCAAATCAAAAGAACTACAGATTGCTCTATTGTCACTACAAATAGAAAGGTTCAAAGGATATCCCCAAGTGGGAGAATTCAAATCAGAGGCTCTCTAGATTACCAAGGCGTTATCTAATCTGTTGAGCTTATTATGTGATAATATCTCTCTCGTTCTTCCCTTATAAGAAATTTCCTCATCTATGGTTGATAAGTCAGTTGATGCAAGATAGAAATTGGAGCAAGCAGATAAAAGACTAAAAAAATTTCTCTCTTGGAAAGAAGCCAAGGAAGGACAAGCTACAAATCTACCCAAAATTCTGGAATCACATAAAGAAATCCTATTCCTTCAATGGCAATCTCAGCTGATGAAGACAAACAATGTGACATCATGATGCAGATCAGCAACTAGTAATCTGGTTGAATTGATTAATGATATTCTTTATTTGTCAAATTTAATTTCAGAATGTACTCCAGGGAAACTTCCATTGGTGAAAGAATTGGAACATACATGGAAATAGGAGCTGGAGCATAGGGAAATATTAATTGCAGGTATTCAAACTTTAACATGGGATACCTTTTAGTTCTTCCTTGTTAAACCACATAGTCAGAGGACAGTGATGAAATGCCTCACCAATGTAATCGGTTACATGATTCCTGAAATTATTGATGCCACATATGTTGCCTAATTACGTTCGCGCATGAGTCATCCTCTAGAACTGTAACCAATGCTCGCCATTTTTTAGCTCAAGCCACAAGATAGTTAGCCGAAATAGTGAACCATTCTGACCGACTGTAAGCATTCCTATTTCTGGGAAATTTTCATATATTTGTGATTTGGTTATACCAACACATTGCATTTTTATTTCATAGTTTGTTAGTTTATATGGTATTTATAGACCCTTTCATGTTTTTAGAAAGGGTCCTCAGATTTTGTATTAAGACTTGGATGGGAAGTTGCAGTATTGTCCTTCTGATATATATTTTTTATAAAAACTGGACCTAAATTCTGAATTTTAATGAAGAATACTTTTATATGATATGCATTATTGCTTCTTGTAAAAGTATTTCCAAGTTGAAAGGCGGGATCTGAATGCGATTTATATTGGAGAAGACTCAAACACATATGGTACTACTATCTATGTTTTGCTTCATGCTTTTATGTGAATCAACATTTATTCAGTTTGCTATTATTGATGTATGTATATGCTTTCACAACAATTCTTTGACTTATCACTATTGAATGTTTAAGAACTGTTATTTTTCATACATATGTGTGTCAATGATATATAAAGACTAGCGTAATAATGTTTTAATTATTACTTTATTCAACTACTTGAACAAAGTAATTATCATATGAATAAATATTTTTGTTTATGAGTAGAGTCATCTATATGCCTACTTGTCGATAAGAATCATCAAGAATTGCACTAAAGAGAAAGACTTCCCAGGATAGATTAGTTAATTAGATTGTTGCATTTTAGAATAAATCATCTATCATTTCCATTAAATATTAGAGAATCAATCACTTACCCATCCCATTTATAAATCATTGGGAAACTAGTCCCGTTATATCCAGTTGAAGTCACCACACCAAATAGAAAAGGACCTGTCTTTAAGGTCCAGATCGAGTGGTTTTCCCCAATGTTGATGCAGTGATTTTCAAAGCATCAACATTTTTGGCACTAGAAGGAGGGCATGAACTATGAATGGCACCCAAACCCAAATCTAAAATCCCTTGTAAGAGTAAATCTCCCTCCACCTCACCCCCGACTTCTCCATTTCATGCTGGAACTCCAGTTTTCAAGCGAGAAGTAGAGGAGACAACTACCATTGCTCAACCCCAAAATATCTCAGATAAATTAACTCCAAAATCCCTCGAAGTACAGTCTCTCATCCACAAACTTCAAGGATTCTAAATATCACCACAAAAGTATGAGATATCTCAAGGTAGTGTGACCTTGCAATTCATTCCTTCTCACCCCCTCACCAAACTTCAGAGTGAAAATCTTGGTATTTGTTAGCGTCGATATCTTCATCCCTCCGTTAGTGTTACACTAAAATTTGTCACGATGACTATCTACAGTTAATATGGCTCCATCAATAGTCATATTATCCTCCTTGTCAAGCCTAATACCTCTGCTCTTCATGTCAAGCTTCAGAAAAGAGAGAAAGTCACTAAAAACATATTTATCTCTGGGTACGCAGGTTCTCTCTACCTTGCCTACATGTACGCATCCCAAACTCATTGTACCTGCGTACTTGTACGCTCTGTAAGCCAAAGGATGGGTGCGTAGCCCTGTAAAGGTCAAAAGGCGCAAGTTTCATCTTAAAAAAGTTACTTGTGGTCACTTCTAGAGCCTTATAGAAGAGTGTTTGATGTGTATTGAGCGCCTTGAGATGGTTCATTCATCCCTATGATAGAGGAAATTATCCCATCAAGAGAGGATCTACCCCATCCAAAAGAGGGAGTATCCCATTCATGTTGGAACTGAATAACTTCCTCTATATCACTATAAATACAGGCCTTGGGCCAGAGGAGGAAAGGTTGAAAGTTGAACATTCCAAAGGGTAGATGCTGCTGGAATTAGGACTTCCATTGTAAACTTGTGAGGAGAGATTACCATCCTTTCTTGTTGCCATATTGGAAGCGGGTGAGCTTGTCAAAGTAGAGGAAAACTCTTGTTGGACCCTGGGAGGAGCTTGCACAACACCAAGGCTCAGGTGGTAATGGTTCCTTTTTTGTTTCCTTAATACAAATAAGTCCATTCTTCTCAATGATTTGTTGTTAATGAATTATTTCATGTACTCCTTGGTCTATGTGATGAATATGCTTTGTTTTATGAAATATTCAGGTGTTATGTAATCGTTTGACTGTTAGTGTATGCAGGTCTTAAAGTGAAGGAGGAGCTCATCTGGATCAGCAAGGCTGGACTGCTACAACAAGCGTTGGATTTGAGGTAGGATTGAAAACACTTGGTTTCTCATAGAATAATGTATGTTTAGAGAAGGATTGCTCTTAATTGTCTTGTTTGTCACTAGAGAGTCTTAGACTCCTAGGGAGGTTAGATTTGTCAACAAAAATAACTCTTTCTGCATGACAAATTGGCGACTTCGCTGGGGAATCCATTGATGTGATTGGTTTTTCCTTTGAGTATTACTTTCATCTAAAAAGAGTCTTTTTTCTTTTGTTTTTTGATTGCTTGACTGTGTTTTTGGGTGGATTACCTTAGAGTCTAGTTTGTTTTTAGTTTTTCTTCATTTTACAGTAGTACGCACCCTCTGCGCTAGACACAGTGCGTACTTGTACGCACTGTATCTTTGTACACAGAGCGTAGGCGCACCTGGTTAAACATGCTGCCTGCGTACCCTGTTAAAATTGAGAAAATTCCATTTATATCCATTTTCCCCTTTAGATTTTGTTTTTCCTAGTCTTTACTGCCCAGATCCACTGGTTGACTATCAAAAATCTTCACCTGCACTTGTTCCATTAGTGTCGAAAGTTTTAGTGAAATTCGTTCAAGTTTTAGCGTTAGGGTTTTGATTTTTATATTGGTCCTGTAGTGACTTTGGGTTTAGAAGTTGTGAAGCCTTAGATATCTTTGGTTTTGTCAGTCTTCTTAGGAGTCGGACCAGTCATAAAGTCTACCCGCGTGAGCGACCTACCTTTGCATTGCCTCTTTGCAAAATTTCGATATAGCTTGCTCATTTAAAGTTGTGAATTTCATTTTCAAAAAGAACAAAAAGAGATTGAGTTTTTGTTTTGATTAGTTTGTGATTCTGCATAAACTAGTCCTTGGACTAATTGTTGCCAAGTAAAACATCCCAGAATCATCTTAGTAGGCTTTTGCTTCGTAGATT
>APFE031110914.1:425753-444928 GCA_000404065.3 Pinus taeda
CAACTCCTCACCAGTCTAAAAGCTCTCCATCTCACTCAATTTGAAGTGCCAAACCATTTTCCTACCTCGCCCCATAGATATCTTTACAAAATTGAGCCTCATTCCCCAGACCCAAATCTGTCTTTCACATTTGAGCCAACAAAACATCATCAAATTCAATCTGAATCTTCTGAACACATGACTAGCCTAAGATCGGTGTTCACATCAGTCATCTCAAGCCTCATTGATCATATTTTGCTGATATTGACAAGGAGAGAGCCCTCTCTTGACTTGGTAGGGCTAGCTGCTAGGTTAAGCATGGTTTGATGTTACCCTAGATCCTACCTTTCTGAGCTTGAGGTAGATTCAGGCACTAATAGTATTGAACCTACTGAGTTACCTTTGCCTAAAAGGAAAAGGGCAAGGAAGACAACTTAAGTATCTACCAGTGAAACTTTCTCATCATCATCATTCATTTCATCTTCTCCATTGTAAAGTCAACCATCCACTCCTCCACTCCAAATTGTCGTTCAACAGGGAACTATAACTTCAACATCTTCTTCTCAACCTTCTCAAACCTCCATATCTACTCCTTCCCAACCATTTGGAACTTCATCAGCGCTATCATCCATTAGTAGCTCAACAATGGCACAAAATCCATGTAATAATCCTGGTGCAGTCACAATGCCTGCACCTTTGAACCCATTGCTAGCTCATCCTGAAAAATGGTTGCAAAAATTCAATCCAGATGCAGGCATACAGGCAGATGAACATATTAACAAATTTATGTTGTTAGCCAACATAAAAGGAGTTACTAAAGAAGATGTAGTTGTCAGAATTTTCCATTATACCCTACAAGGATCAGCCAAGCCTTGGTACTTTTCCTTACCATCAGGATCCATTACTAGTTGGAATATTTTTCAAGAATAGTTCTTGAATAATACGGTGATGATAGATCTGTAGCAATGTTGATCAGTGATCTTTAAAATCTTAGAAAAGAATCTAAAGAACCTATAAAAGAGTTCAATTCATGTTTTAATAAACTCTTAAATAAGATTTTGACTGCCTCTAAACCAAGTGAACAAGTTAGAAGTGAATGGTACATAACAACTTTACCTTCAAACATAGCTATCTTTGTAGATAGAGCTGCAAAAAATACTCTAGCTGAAAATATAAAAGAGGCAATTATTGTGGAAAAATGTATTATCGCCTTAGAAAAGAAAGCTACTCTTGAATATAGAAAATCTAAAAAGGTCTCCTTCAAAGATTGTTCGAGAAAGAAAATGGCTAAAGATCCATACGATATGGAAGGTCTCTAAAAAGTTCTAAAGACTATGTCAAATGAAATGATAGAAATCAAGAAACAAGTTGCTGAGACTTCAACTAAAAAGCCATTTAGAAACTTTAAAAAACCAAAATCAAAACCCCTTAATGCTATGTCCAACACAAAGTCAGACCCCAAAGATGATGAAGAAGAAGATACAGTCTTATCACCTAAAGAAGGTGAAGAAGAGGTAATTGTAGAATGCCATGGGATGTGGGACTTCATTTTGCCCAATTTTGATACAGAAAATGAATAGGAAGCTTTCCCAGCAAGTACCAGGAGTAAAGGTGCTCCATAACCTATTCAAATAACTCAGAAGAAAAAGAAAATGGGTACCACTACTAAAGAAAAAGCTCCCACAAAGAAGTCTACAGCGACACCTACTCAAAATTAGCCATATCTTCCAATCCACCTTCAACATCTAAAATGTTAGTAGTTACAGACTCTATGGATTACAACGTTATTGAATACATGAAGAAAACAAAGGCAAATATTACTATGTTTGAACTTAGTAAACTCAAACATCAACAAAAATTGTTGCTCAAGGAATTAGATGCAGTACCTTCTTCTCCTCTTCCAAATGCTATATGGTCCAAAGCTGCCAATGAGACAGGTAAACCACCACCCAGTAGAGTAGAAGCTACTGATGCTATTCTAATAGGAGATAGATCTGATTCCCACACTCCTCCTTTTCTCTAGACCTACGAGATTTATAACGGAAATCTACACAATTTCCTTATAGACTCAGGGGCTTCCTTGA
Organism: Pinus taeda; assembly: GCA_000404065.3. Lineage (NCBI taxonomy): Eukaryota > Viridiplantae > Streptophyta > Pinopsida > Pinales > Pinaceae > Pinus > Pinus taeda. The sequence goes on from APFE031110914.1 coordinate 427,817, forward strand.
ATATAATGCTAGCTTGAGTTTGTTCTAAAATGAATATTGAACCCCAAAACGCTACAATCCATATTGTCTAGTTGGATAGAACTAAGGTCCAAGTATTAGGAGATATCAACTCAGTTACCATTAGGTTATCAGCTAATCCAAGAGTGGTTCAAAGAATTGACATTTTAATCGCTGATATTCCTGAGTTCTATGGTTTTATTTTAAGTAGAGACTGGTCTGAGAAACTTCATGGTTATATTTCTATTGATTGGTCTCACATGTGGATGCCCTATAAAGGATAGCCAAATCAGATTAAGATCAATCGAGAAAAGCATATGACCCATACTATAACAGAGTTTAAACAAGAAAACCAGCCAATAACATTCAACAATAACATTCTGGGTAACTACTCATCTGAATCATTCTTTGGTAATTTTACTGACTAATCATCACCTTTCTCAGTTAATAGTTTCACATCTCAAATTGAAAATTTTTCCCAAACAGATACATCAAAGTGTGTTAAAATTGCTGAGGAAATTGTAAATAAAACTGTAGATAAACCTTTATTCTGGTCATTATATTTTGATAGGTCTAAATCTAATGAAGGTGCAAGAGTAGGATGTATTTTAGTTAGTCCTGAGGGAGAAAAGACCATGTTATCATGCAGATTAGAATTTGAATGCACAAATAATACTGCTAAATACGAAGCCTTGATTCAAGGACTTTATAAAGCAATTGGTCTTAAGGTACTATATTTGAAAGTGTTTGGTGACTCTGAAATTGTTATAAAACAAGTCAGAAATACTATACATTGTCTTTCTAGTCATCTTAAACATTATCAATCTTTGGTACAAGACCTTGTATCTCATTTTCTAGCATTTAATATTTCTCTCATTCCTAGGTCTTAGAATGCAGCAACATATTTACTAGCCAATGTTGCTTCTAAGCTCCTTCCATCTGAAGATTACCATCACGATAGATTTTCAGCAGAGTTAATTTTCAGACCATCAATTTCCAATAATGTCACCAACTGGTGAGTATTCAATCATGATGATGACATTTTAAATTTCTCAACCTCTAATAAGTCCTATGATGATAAAATTATTGATGAAAGTGAGCATGATCTTCAAATGAAGTAAAAGATTGAAGAAAACTCAATACCTAAGCTATTGGTCAAACCTAAAGACCTTTATGACATCAAAGATAGGTTTAAACAGGTGACTAATTCAAAGCTTCAAAGTTCTACTTTGAAATTTGAATTAATTAACCTTGGTACATAAGACAATCCAAAAAACACCAATTTGGCATTAGGACTTACTTTAGAAGAAAGAACTGCATTTATCATATTATTGCATAGATATACAAATGTCTTCGCTTGGAAATATGATAATTTGAAAATGTATGATCCATCTATCATACAACATACAATTCTGTGATATCTCAAGAAAAACCGGTACAACAAAAATTAAGGAAAATTCATCCTAACTTAGAGAGTCAAATAAAAGCTGAATTAAACAAGCTCTTGAAAGCTAAGATAATTTTTCCTGTTAGACATTCAAATTGGGTGTCCAACATGGTGCTAGTAAGGAAGAAAAATGGTGACATTAGAATCTGTATCAATTTCAGAAATCTTAATAAAGCAAGTCAAAAGGATAACTTCCCTCTACCAAAAATGGAGCAAACTCTTCATTCAGTAGCTAGATCTGAATTAATTTCCTTCTTAGATGGTTTTTAGGGTATAACCAAATTTTGGTGCACCCCAATGATAGACTTAAGACTATGTTTAGAACCAAGTGGGGAACTTATGCCTATCAAAAAATGCCTTTCGGATTAATCAATGTTGAAGCCACATTCCAAGGAGTGATGGACATAGCATTCAAATATCTAATCAATAAATCAGTAGTTGTCTATTTGGATGACATTACTATTTTCTATAAGAAAAGATCAAATCACTTGCATGATTTGAAACAAATCCTTGATTGCTGTAAAAGGTATGGCATTTCACTCAATCCTAAGAAGTCCTTTTTTGCTCTTAACCAAGGTAAACTCTTGGGGTTCATTTTTTCAAAGGATGGTATTTATATTGATCCATATAGAATCAAAGAGATTTTTGATATCCCATTTCGACATAATAAAAACACAATGCAATCATTTTTAGGTCAAATTATTTTTCTAAAAAGATTTGTTACATATTTTTCATAGATTGTTTTACCATTACAAACAATGATCAAGAAAACTCACTGTTTAAATGGGGGAAAATAGAAAAAGAAGCTTTTGATTCAATCAAGCAAGCAATCATAAATTCTCCCTCATTAAACACTCCTAATTTTTTGAATCATTTCATTCTATATACTCTTGCATCTGATTCATCTTACGTAGCAATGCTGACACAAATCAATGATCAAAACTTGGAAGCACCAATTTCATTTTATAGTTCAAATGTTCAAGGTGCTAAAATTAATTACGCCAAAGTTGAAAAGAAAGCCTTTGCTATTTACAAAGCCATTAAATACTTTCAGCCCTTTGTCTTAAAGGCTCACACAAAAGTTATAGTCCCTCTTTTAGCAGTAAGGAAGTTACTAGTTCAAAGGGAATTAGGAGAGAAAAGGGAAAATTGGGTCATGACATTACAAGAATATGATTTTGACATTAAACCAACAAATATTTTCAAAGGCTAAGGTTTTTTCAGGTTAGAAGGAGCTTCTAATACTCAGGAACATGAAGGTACAAATAATATTGAAGAAAGCAATGAGATAAGTACCATTAATCCTGAATCCCAATATGAAGATTTGATATTCTATTTGAAAAATGGATATGCTCTTTCTAATATTTCCTATAAAAGTAAGCGTTCCATAAGACTGAAGGAAAAAAAATTCATGATTATTAATGATTTGTTGTTTAGATGGAATTCTGATTCAATTTTGTTAAGATCCTCAGAAAAACTTGAAGCACAAAAGGTCTTGTAGGAACTACATGATGGTCCAGTAGGAGGACATTTTGGAGTTGATACAACAACGCACAAAATCATTCATGCTTGGTATTACTGGCCCACCTTATTTAAAGACACTCATGAATATGTAAGGAAATGCAGAACATGTCAAACTACCAGTGGAAGACAAAGGAAGCTAGCTTTTCCTTTGCAAATAGTCAACATCGAATAACCCTTTGAACAATGGGGATTGGATATCATTGAAGAAATCATTCCAAATTCATCCAAACAGCATAGGTATATCCTTACAGCTACCGATTACTTTACTAAGTTGGTGGAAACAATTCCTTTGAAGATAGCAAACTCTGAAGTAATTATTGAATTCATAGATCAGTTCATCATTACCACGTTTGGTGTCCCAAATGCTCTTATTTTTGATAATGCATCTTATTTCTCTGGTAATTCCATACTTGAATTTTCTATCAAAAAAGGATTCAAATTGAAATATTCTACAAACTACTACCCTCAGGGTAATGGTTTAGCATAATCTACCAATAAAAATCTTATCAAAATCATTAAGAGAACTATTGATCAGAATCATAGGAACTGGCATAAATCTTTGATATTCACACTATGGGAAAACTATATAACACAGAAGGCCTCGATAGACACTTCTCCATTTAATCTAGTGTATGGAAAAGAGGCTATCATACCAACAAACTTAGTACTTCCATCGTTAGCCTTAGTGCAATTTATTGAAGAAAATCCCTCATCTTCTATTCAATTGAGACATGATCAGATTTTGAAACTAGAGGAAGAAAGGGAGAAAGCTCGAGTTACACATGCAAAGCATCAACAAATTATGAAGTCTTCTTTTGATACAAGTTCAACTGGCTCAAAACATTTATAAGTTGGTGATCTCGTTTTGAAATGGGACAAAACCCATGAGGATAAAGGAAAACACACTAAGTTTCAGGAAATGTGGCTTGGACCATTCCAAATCAGTGAGAAGATAGGCCCATGTACATTCATATTGCAAGATCTATCAAGAAAGAGAGATTCTCTCCCTGTCAATGGGCTTATTTTGAAAAAATTCTTCAATTGAAGAGGTAACCCCTTCTCACTTTGTAAATATTTGACTTTTAGCTATATTTGTGTAAATAATTAGTTTATTTTCTATCTTAGGAAATAAAGTTGTAAATAGCTTTCTATTGATCTTTACTATTTTGAAAAGGTTACTTAGAAGAAAATAGTTTTAATATTTACTTTTGATAGATGAAAGCCTCGAAAGAAAAGGAAAAGTTCTAAGAATTAAGTATAATTAAACTCTGAAAGCCCTTTTTATTTTTGTGAAATCTTATCAAAACTTGAAAATACTGTAAATCATTCTAAAGTTTTAGAAGCCCAAAAAAGGTTATCAATAGAAAGCAGAGACTGATTCAATCTTAGCATCTTCAACTCTCAAAATTGTCATCCATGTTCTCTTAAGGAGAAAATTATTCACCCCATCCAAAAAAGTTTATAATTTCTCGGAGTGTAATTCTAAAATATATTTGATATAAAAGATAAGAGGTCTCATCATGAGCCTGCTTACCATAATCATAGGGAACTAGTTCAACTGACATTACCAACACTATATACCAAAACAGGGTACACTACATACCAAAACAGGGTAATGGCTTATTATTATAAGAGAAGGGGTCTCATCATGAGCCATCTTGTTCAGTTAAATTACAACCAATGAATAGCATTGTCAATAGTTGGCCACCGAACCAGGAAAATGGCTTTCTATCTTACAAAATAAAGAAATAAAGAAAAAAGAAAATGCAATACAAAAAATGTGGAAACATATCTTTTGGATTTATTCTTTTAGATTATACTTTGAAATGCATGGACCAATGAAAGATTAAAATGGTTAAATGGTAACCCTGCAGAGACTATGAATGTTTGCTGGTAGTAGTCGCTCTACCTGTGACAAAGGAGTCATTATACAAAGTAAGTTGGAAAAGTCTCTTGTTTTATCATTATCAACCAATTAAGGTTTACTTAAAAGTTACAATGTATTTAATTTTGAGATGAGAAAGAGATAGTAAAAATAGTTTTCATTATATTCAAAATTTATGATTACCTAGTTATATTAGATCTTCTCTATCTATTAAGGTTTTTAGATTAAGAAAGTTAAAGTATTATATTACTTTCTCTGAGATAACTATTTCTCCTAGTGAATCGCCAATTGTTGTGTTGTACAACAACCCCCCATTTCATAAAAAGTTTACACAAAATCTTAAGATGAAATGGGTCCCTTTTAAATAAACTTAGTTAGATGTGCCAATTAATAAATAAAATGGTATTAATCTCATTACAAGAAAAATCCCTATTAAAAGGTTCAATGTAAATAAATAATTTTATAAAGCCTTTTGATTAAAAACAAAGTGTTCCTTTAAAAAATTATAAAACAATTCTATATTTGTGATAAAGCGATCAAAGATCGCATATCATAATAACAAAGGAAACACACATAAATGAAAGACCTCACCTAATCCTCTGATCCGAAAAGGAAATTGCAATCAGCAATCGGCGAAATCAAATGCCAAAGGTACATGAAGCAAGGGCTCATCATATTTTCCGATCTGATATCACAATTAGTAATTGGAGATATTCATTGATAAAATGACATATGTAAAGGCCTAATCAAAACTCCCGATTAGATAAAGTAGATTGCAATCGTCAATCAGCATAGTCATATGACAAAGGGATAAAGCATGAGCCAAATCTTGACTATGATCAATTAATTGGGTGTGCATCTTAAAAGGTAAATATACGCTGAAAAATAGTTTGCATGCATAATACCCTGCTCCATTATATTATAATAATACCTTTCAACAATCGGAGATATTCATCGCAAGTGTTAAATACCTTCCCATTGATACTCCCGATTTCGATTTGTGATTTATCGCCAATCACTGATCGCCAATCAATGAAATCTAAAACATGCTTGAAATAAATCATTCGGATACGATTGACGAGATGGGTATTTATGATATTAATTTACCATGATTGGCGGTTTGAACAGGTATTAAATTTTACAATTAAGGGTAGATCCTTTAAAATATTTTATCCATGGTAATCCTTAACTGTATTTCATTTATCATATGCCAATCAACGTAATTATATTCATTTTCATATTGGCTTGCAGCAACACCATATCTGTTTACGGTTTGCAACTGTTTGCGCAGAGTCTCTCTGAACCCGTTAATCTAGAGAAAACGTGGAAGAAATCAAAGAAATCCACATCAACTCCTACAGCCAAAGAACTAGACCAAAGAAAGAAAGGATTAATCTCAGATACAACGTGTCTTGGTCTAGGAAATAGTAGTTGGGAAAGCATTTATAATCTGATAGAAGCAGAGGAACCCAAAGAACTAGAAGAAGAAGCCACAACTGATTCAACCAACAAGTCAGAGGGAACTCTCAAGAAGTTGGCTTGTTTTTATCTTCACAGGATAGCAGCGTGACCTAAAATCCTGCCATATACTGATGTGGTAAGATGGGTGATAGAGAAAATTCCAGTGTTAGATAGAACATTTTCCACAGTAGATGGAAGGATATTTGGCTCATTCAAGCCTGAAGATCTCAGGCAAGTGTACCATTTAGCTCTACCTAAGAAGTGATACAACAAGGCATTCCTAGAAGCATTTTCAAAGGAAAATGACTCAAAATTAGCCCTGATAAAGTAATGGAGGCATTTCCAGGAGAAAGACAAGCACGATTCATCGGGTAAGTACTTTGCTGACTCATTAGCTTCCCCTTATTGCTATGCTGGAGCTATGATGTGTAGATTGTGGGGACAACATGATTCCACCAAATTCACTATAGATATGGTCCCGCTATTGGAAGTAACAATTAATGGTTATGTTATGGATTGGGAAAATATTTTGTTTGATAGACTAGCCACAAAGATTTTAAAGTACAGAACAAATGCATATAAAAATTCCCAAACCATTCCCCCTTTCTACTACAGTGTATATATTATGGATACTATTTGCTTTAATTTTGAAGACCCGATACTCAGATGGAAGTGGACTGCCCAAGATCCGAACCCAATTCATATTTATCATAAGTAGTTGTAGAAGGCACACTATAAAAATCACCTGTACAGAATTTGCAACGGTTTATTTTTACCTATATATTATTCTATTTTCAATAAGCCTACCCGCAGGATATCCCAGGAAGCAGAAATTGGCTTAACAGCAGTAGGTAGTTGGTTTGGGAAGGAGAAATTTACCTATGTAAGGCTTTTTGGCAGCCTCACTAAATCTCATGTCCTCCCCTTATATGTGCCTGATAATTTGTTAGCATGAGAATTGACATATCAGATAACTCTTGAAGGGACATAAAAAACCCCTATGGACCCCAAGAAACAAATGTGACCTATATTTCCTTTACGATGTGGCATTTTTACCCTACATGACTACAAGCCTGTAGAAAAAGAGGTAGAGAAGATTCAATTGTTGAATCTTTCCACCATTCCTTACAGGCAATATGACCCAAATAAGATTGCCCATAATGTCACCACTCAAGCTAAATTGGCCAAATTCGATCATGAAATGGATGACTTTGATGATTTATTTTCTTTGATTGATACATTTGTTCAAGTTAAAGGATTGGATAGAATCAGGTTTCAAAAACAAGGGTTAGCAATGTTCAATAGGCTCAGAGACTAGAGGTTGCAAACTCTGCCTTTAGACCTATTAGCTACAACCCCTACAGTTTAGCCACCAAGTCAAACTAAACAAAAAGCTATTGATAAGACTCTTTTAGTGGGAGAGATCTCCAAAAAAGAAAAACACCAGAGTAGGAGCAGGGACAAGAAAAAGCCAGTGAAAGCATATACATACATCAATAATAGCAAAATGAATAAATGTTGATTCACATAAAAGCATAAAGCAAAACATAGATAGAATCATCAAAGAATTGCACTAAAAAGAAAGACTTCCCGGGATAGATTAGTTAATTAGATTGTTGCATTTTAGAATAAATTATCCATCATTCCCATTAAATATTAGAGAATCAATCACTTATCCATCCCATTTATAAATCATTGGGAAACTCGTCTCATTATATCCAGTCAGAGCCACCACACTAAACAGAAAAGGAGTTACCTTTAAGGTTAGGACCGGGTGGTTTTCCTTGATGTTGATGCAACAATTTTAGAGGCATCAACAGGTCATTATAACAAGTTTACAAGAATGAATTTGTCGAGTGTCTGGCAGAATAGTCCACACGGGCGAGACAACACTAACAACTGATATGACACATTTCCAACAACATATGTACTAGAACAACTGAAATAGTTCAATAGTGTTAATACAGGTTAAAGAAACATGCATTACGAGCATCCAAAGAATAGTATTACAAATGAATACAATACATGTTTGAAAAAGTGTTGCCTTGTTAACAGGATTCTGAATTAAGCGAAAGTTCCAAGACACATCCATAGACCATTACATCACTAACCTTGATAGTGGGGCATTAGAGCCACTTCTCACTCCTTAAAGAAAATATACAGACTCTCAAGGCTATGTGGGAGGAGCCAAGGTGAAAAGTACCTTGCATGTAAATATGAGGGGTACATATAGCCAAGGGTAAAATTGACCCTTGTGACAGTTTGACTTCCCTCATGAATGTTTGATTTACATAACTCTTTGACTTACATGAATCTTTGATTTCATCCATGCATCTCCTGGAATTCCACGTTACATTACATTAATTACAAATTTATGACCCAAAGTAGTTATGTGGTCGAGGAAACTCATGACATAGCTCAACATGATGTTGTAGGTATGCACATGCTCGTTGTGATTTTTGTGTCGATATGATGTGATGTTGAGTGGTGAGTGTACCCATTGTGTACCATAGTGTTATTAGGAAATCTAGTGTCCATGCAGAGCTGCTAGTCGCGCTAAGATGGGTAGCTATCTTAGAAACAAAAAAATTAAAGTTACTTTCGCTTTCCTTTATGAGAAGTAGATAGGAGAGGAGCAAATAATACCAACCTCAATCTTTCGCTTGGTTCTTTGCTTCTTCCTTCTACCCTCTGATAGATCTTTGCCACTCTTTCCTTGATTACCCCACTTCAAAGAGTACCTGTAAAGTAAAAGTAGCATAATACCTTCAAAGTACTAGGATCTATAATCATAAATAATATAGGACCAGATATATATTTACCACACAAATGCATATATCATCAAACATACAAGAATGTGGAGAAAAAATCGAATAGCTTTATTGATAGAAAGAGTGGAAGAGAGGATTACAACCCATTGATCTAACCCAATGTCATCCTCCCAGCATGAAAGCCCTTCTTCACCTCATGAAAATCTTAGATCACCCAACACTATGATGTTCCACCAGGAAACCAACAACACTTCCTTATAAGATACAAAATTCTAGGCTCTGGATCTCTGGGATGAGGGATCCATATATAGATGTTTGCAGGGGGTGAGTTAGCTTCTGGGATTTTGATTAGTGTCCTCTCTCTGATCGTTCTTGGTTCCACTTGGAGATTCATGATCTCTTACTCATCCTTAGGTGAATTCAGAGAGGTAAGTGTCACAGGAGAAGTTTCTGGAAGATTTCATGATCATCCACCTTGCAAACTGTCTTTGTCATTTGTTTACTCTTGCCCATCACACCCTACATAAGGGATTTTCAGTATGAATTTCACTTTTTTCATGTGGTAGGTGAGGTGTAATGCACCCTTAGCACTGAGCAGTCTGTATGGTCTAGTTTTGACCAATTTTGAGCAGTTTTCCATGGAGAAATTTTAGGAGATGATGTAATTAGCTGACCTTGTTTCTTTAGGGTGTGAAACAACACTTTTAGGGACTCAAAATCCCTTGGTTTATGGACATATATGATTGGGGTTAGAGTGCCCAAATATGTCTATAACAGTTGCCCCCTAAAGCATGAGGTTGTAAGTCTTTTTATGTCAGGTGAAATGCTTTATCATGAGGATCGAATGTTTTTCGAAAGTAACTTTAATTTTCATATTAAAATCTAGAGGGATAGCACTTCCGATAGCTTTAACTAGCTAGAGAGGCCAATTTATCGGCAATCTTTTCATATTTAAAGAGTTAGATGAAAATAGCTTAAAGGAGACTCGTTTTTTGAGGAACGAGTGATATTTTTTGGTAGCAACTGGTTCCAGGTAAGGTTTGGAATTTTCCAATCATGGCAGTCTTACGAGGATGGCTAATAGAATCACTCGTCAGAGTTGTTCCTCAAAAGGTTAAACAATCAAATGGAGGCGTATGATTGGCAAAAGCAGAGTGGAGGTCATCGTAAGAACACGACCAAGGCTCAAAAGCTGATGATAATGCATTCACAATGGTTATTTGCCGGAGATTGGTTCAATTTTCAATGAGCTTATACTTTGGCAGAACATATGCTCATTTCTTAGGTTTAATTTTTAACGAACTTGAACTTTGCGTAAAACTACTCGTGCCAGTTGTATAATAAGGATGTCTCATCAATAGGTTCAAATTTTAAGGAACTTGCACCATTCGAAACTTTTCTCCACTGCCTTCTACATGCAAGCTAGGAATGACCAACTACTGTCCTAGGGGTTAATTAACTACTAAGGTTAGGTAGGAAAATTCTTCCTTTACATTGTCGATGCCATTTGGCCCATGCTAAGGTGAAAGGTCGATCCGACCAATCACCTAACTTAAGCAGTTGAAGTCAGCAAAACTATGGAGTTAGCATTACACTGGTCACTTTTCACTTGCATACAAAAGGTTTGCATGCCCTCAGGCATAGTGAAGTAGAGTTTCCAGGTTACCATATGAAATTTCTCTCATTTTCAAGATTGCTCCATCCACATCATAGACAAAACACTTCCTTGGCGATGTCCTTCGAAATAGACAAAGGTGAATGGCGCAGTTGCCTCCACTCACATAATGTTGACGAGGGAATATTATACCGGTCTAATCCCATTTCCCTAAATGGATAGGTGTGTCAGACTTGTCATATATCCTTCGTGGAAACATACCCTATACCCAAGGTTTTCCTGCCGAGGTAGACCAGGGTGCATGCCCCCTAGGTTTCAGTCACAATCACCGAATTACTCGTGCTCATGAGGTGGACGGACTGGAGATTGATGAGACATTCCTTGCATGAAAAGATCTTTTAGGGATGGAATTTGACTATTAGCTATGTGTGAGCCAGGGAATGAAAGCTGGTTTACAAGCTGGACCACTTTGCCTTCATGCGGAAAACACATTACTCGAAAGAGTGAGGAGACAATGGCTCCCATGCTATAAATGTAGTCACGTCCAAGGAGTAGATTGTAATCTAGAGGTCCTTGGACTACCATTATATTGAGATAAATGGTTTTCCCTCTCAAATTTATAAGAAAAGCTGGAAGGATCCCTAATGGTCGATTGGTTCCTTTGTCAAAGCCTGTCAGATTTCACATCTGAGGTAGAAGCGATGGTGAACCAATCGCTTTCCAAGCAGTTTAGGAAAGGATACTCACAGAAGCCCCTTCATTTATGATAGTACGAACCATGACAATTCTATAAGCTTGTACAATGATCTGGAATGGTACATTAGATGGTAGACGGGGTCTGCCTAGTAGATTCCAGTTGAAGGAAATGACTACGTTTCTTGGAGGTGGGACCGAATAAACGGCCGGATACGACCCTGATGAACTTCCTTCATGTGGTAAATGAATGGGTAGATTGCCCCCATGTTCATCGGAGTCTATTTTTATGAAAAGAATTTGAACGGTGTCATTCTCATTCTCTTCGGTGACTGTATCATCTAAAGATGGACCTTCCGAAGACAAGACTGGGTCGACTGCCATCTTGATCTGATGACTTTGGTCTGGTGTAGACTCAGAGGGTTTATCTTCAATGATAGATGCTTCGACTGACCACAAAGGTGCGTCAGTCCGATTTTCAACTAACGATGGACTCAACAAGAGTTTCTTGTATCTAGGAGGAAGTCGTAGCAGTGAAGCAGGACGGTTATCCAAGACTCTTTTAGCTTCATCCAGGAAGGGACAACGATGGACGACATGATCACCTTCACACAATCTACAAGGAAATTTATATTTTCCTTTCTGCCCAGAGACTTTGTTTTCACTAGTTGACGGTGTACTCTCAACATGATTGTCAGAGGTTGACGACACCGGATTGTGCAAACGAGGAGACCAATCCCTTAATATCCGAGGGATGCAAGGACAATCTCAATGATAGTGGTCTCCTTTGAAAATGACACATGGAGATTTAGGTTTGGATGGTGCAGTGTGTGGATTTTCACTGGACGATGCATGGTTGCCCCTTTTTGCTTTTGGCTCCTTCTTCTTCTTCTCAGTTACTTGGTTTTTATCTTTACCAGCTTCACCAAGCAAAGAGGAAGGAGGGGAGGGAGAAACAAACGAAGCGGAAGGTTGGGGGGTAACTCTAGTATCATCTAGTTGTTGATTTGATTGAGCAAGAATCACGGTGTTTTGAATGACAGAGGTCGAGAAGAGCCATATTAGCAAGCCGATTGTCAGTGCTGGAAGGGACAATGTGGCCATATGAGGTGCACCAACATCTCCCCAAGAGGAAAAAAGACTAGGATCTCCCCCAAGGGGAAATCCTTGGTTGGTGGACTTCATTTTCTCAACCTAAGACCAACGAGGGAACAATGACGTTATTCTGACTAAAATAAATTTTACGACGCTTTGACATAACTTGCTTTTTCAATTTTTAAGAGTTAAGAAAAAACTAAAGATGACTCTAGTCGCCTTCAATTTTTAATGAGCCTGAAGTGACAAGTGCTCAGATGGACCTTTTCCTTCAAGGAGTCCAAAAAGGAATGAAAGGGACTACTCTAGAAATCTAGACAAAGGGATTACCAAACCAATCACAAAACTATAGAATACTTTTTACGATACGGCAGTCAATCTTCCCGAATGCTGTGTTCAATGCATTGCAATCGATAGGGTGGCAGACACGCCTTCCTAAGGATAAAGGATATAGCCTATTATGGTCTCCCAGTATATACTCGACGGTATGTGGGAGTACAAGTCCATACTGGCACTTGTTGTCTCAAAGAGGAGTAATCACTCAACCTACGATGAAAGCGATAGTTACTAGGCTTTACGATGCCGAAATACGTCTCTAGCCTAGACTTCTAAATGTTGTGCATTAGGTTCCATAGCGTTTTTATGTTCATTGAATTTATTTTATAGTTGATCTTTCTTAAGGAGTTTGCCTTTAATGTTCACCACGTGATGTAGATATAAAATTCCTAAAATGAAATCTAAGATGATAAAAAATCATTTATTCTTCTTTTTGCAATGAAAATCCTAGCTACTAAGGAAAGAGAAGCGGGATTCTTTCAACATAGAGCAGAGAGCACACACTAGATGCACTGTCCTAAATCAAAATGAACAAGAAGTCTAAATGCAAATGCACCTGCATGTATTTGTTTTCCACTTCTTAATGTGTGAATGAAAAAAATAATGTTAAGTAAAAATTTGAATATCTTTTGAAAGCGATAATACTAACAATTTTCTCTTCAAAAGACGAAAGGAAGATAATGACGACACTTTGTGATTTTGAATTGAAAACTGCTTTCGACACTTGAAAAACTATTAATTCAAATCAAATACAAGAGTAACAGTGTAATTGACCGTCAAGAATAGTAGGATTATTTTCTTTGACTGAAAACGACACTTGCGACACTTCCAAATCAAAAGACGACAATTTGACTAAGCTACTTCTTTGTAAAGTAGAACTATAAATGGAGAACAATACATAAAACCATTCACAATTCTTTGTAAAATGGAGGCTAAATAATGCAAAGGAAGGGATTTTCCACAATGGTATACTGATCACAGACAGCAAAAATCCTAAATAAAGCTGAAGAGAGTGAACAAAAACGAAAATCTAGAGGCAGAAACAGTGTTATCTGATCATAGCACATGTAACACAGGGAAACATGGATGCATCTCACCTACTACACATAGGAGGTGCGATGCATCCAAATTTCCAAGAGGAGAAGGTGTGATGGTCTAGGGACGAGACTTCAACTTGGTTTCTGGTCACAGTCTGTAGCTTAGTTCAGGGATTTAGGCCAAGCTAATGAGAGTCAGTAAATGAAAATCACAGGCGTTGATCTAATGAGGCTACTTGAGCCACCACCAAGGCAATTAGGATGTTTGCAAATCAATTGTTCAGTTTATAAACAAAACCTGGAGATAGACTGAAGCAACATTGATCTACTTTGCACTTGCATAGCAAACACAGTTCGAAGGCTAACTGGCATAACTTTATGCTCTGTCTGTAGTTTATAAAGAAAACAAATATAGACAAGAAAACAAGCTATTCGCTCCATAGCAGAGTTGCCATTTTGTTATCGGGAAATCTAGTGTGTGCTCTCTGCTCTATGTTGAAAGAATTTTGCTTCTCTTTCCTTAATAGCTTGGATTTTCATTGCAAAAAGAAGAATAAACGATTGTTTATCATCTTAGATTTAATTTTAGGAATTGTATATCTACATCACGCGATGAAACTTAAAGGCAAACTTCTTAAGAAAGATCAACTGTAAAATAAATTCAATGAACATAAAAATGGTTTGGAACCTAACGCACAACATTTAGAAGTCTAGGCTAGAGATGTATTCTGGCATCGTAAAGCCTGGTAACTGTCACTTTCATCGTAGGTTGGGTGATTCCTCCTCTTTGAAATGACAAGTGCTAGTATGGACTTTTGCTCCCACGTACCATCGAGTATGTATTGGGAGACCACAATAGGCTATATCCTTTATCCTCAGGAAGTTGTGTCTGCCGCCCTATTGATCACAATGCATTGAACACAACATTAGGGAAGATTGACTGTCATACCTTAAAAAGTATTCTGCAGTTTTACGATTGGTTTGGTAATCCCTCTATTTAGATTTCCAGAGTAGTCTATTTTGTTCCTTTTTAGACTCCTTAAAGGAAAAGTTCCATCTGAGCACTTGTCACTTCAGGCTCATTAAAAATCGAAGGTGACTAGAGTCAAATTTAGCTTTTTCTCAACTCTTAAAAATTGAAAAATCAGGTTGTGTCAAAGCTTCGTAAAATTTATTTTAATCAGAATAACGTCATTGTTCCCTTGTTGGTCTTAGGTTGAGAAAGTGTTGTCCACCAACCAAGGATTTCCCCTTGGGGGAAATCCTAGTCCTTTCTCCTCTTGGGGAGATGTTGGTGCACCTCATATGGCCACATTGTCCCTTCCAGGACTCACAATCGGTTTGCCAATATGGCTCTTCTTGACCTCTGTTGTTCAAAGCATCGTGACTCTTGAGCAATCAAATAAGCAACTAGATGATACGAGAGTTACTCCCAACCTTCTGCTTCATTTGTTTCTCCCTCTCCTCCTTCCTCTTCACATGGTGAAGTTGGTAAAGCTAAAAACCAAGTAACTGAGAAGAAGAAGAAGGAGAAGGAGAAGAAGAAGAAGGAGACAAAAGCAAAAAGGAACAACCATGCATCGTTTAGCGAAAATCCACAAACTGCACCATCCAAACCTAAATATCCATGTGTCATTTGCAAAGCAGACCACTATCATCGAGATTGTCCTTGCATCCCTCGGATCTTAAGGGATTGGTCTCCTCATTTGCACAATCCGGTGTCATCAACCTCTGACGATCATGTTGAGAGTACACTGTCAACTAGTGAAAACAAAGTCTCTGGGTAGAAAGGAAAATATAAATTTCCTTGTAGACTGTGTGAAGGCTATCATGCCATCCACCATTGTCCCTTCCTGGATGAAGCTGAAAGAGTCTTGGATAACCATCCTACTTCATCGCTATGGCTTCCTCCTGGATACAAGAAACTCTTGCCGAGTCCATCGTTAGTTGAAAATCTGATTGATGCACCTTTTTGGTCGATCGAAGCATATATCATTGAACATAAACCCTTTGAGTCTACACCGGACCAAAGTCATCGGGTTGAGATGGCAGTCGACCCAGTCTTGTCTTTGGAAGGTCCACCTTCAGATGATATGGTCACTGAAGAGAATGAGAACGAAATTGTTCAAATTCTTTCCATAAACACATACTCTTATGAACATGGGGCCAATCTACCCATTCCTTTACCAAAGGAAGGAAGTTCTTTAGAGTTGTATCCGACCGTTTATTTGGTCCCACCTCCAAACGACCTAGTCATTTCCTTCGACTGGAATCTACTAGGTAAACCCCGTCTGCCCTCTAATGTACCATTCTGAATCATTGTACAAGCTTACAGAATGGTCATGGTCGATACTATCATAGATGAAGGGGCTTCTGTGAGTATCCTTTCCTCAACTGCTTGGAAGGAAATTTTTTCACGATCACTTCTGCCTGAGATGTGAAATCTGATAGGCTTTGACAAAGGAACGAGTTGACCGTTAGGGATCCTTCCAAATTTTTCTAGAACTTTGAGGGGGAAAAACTTTTATCTAAATGTAATGGTAGTCCAAGGACCTCTAGATTACAATCTACTCCTTTGGCGTTACTACATTTATAGCATGGGAGCCATTGTCTCCTCACTCTTTTGAGTAATGTGTTTTCCGCATGAAGGCAGAGTGGTCCAGCTCGTATACTAGCTTTCATTCCCCAGCTCACACATAGTTAATAGAAAAATGCCATCCCTAACTGGTGTTTTCATGCAAGGGATGTCTCATCAATCTGCAGTCCGTCCATCTGATGAGCGCGAGTAATTTGGTGATTATGACTGAAACCCAGGGGGCATGCACCCTGGTCTGCTTCGGCAGGAAAACCTTGGGTATAGGGTGAGCTTCCGTGAAGGATGTATGACTAGTTTGACACACCCATCCATTTAGGAAAATGGGATTAGACTGGAATAAGATTCCCTCGTCAAAGTTATGTGAGTGGAGGCAACTGCGCCATTCACCTTTGTCTATTTCAATGGACATCGCCAAGGAAGTGTTTTGTCTACGATGTGGATGGAGCAATCTTGCAAATGAGAGAACTTTCATATGGTAACCTAGAAACTCTACTTCACTATGCCTGGGGGCATGCAAACCGTTTGTATGCAAGTGAAAAGGGACTAGCATAATGCTAACTCCATTGTTTTTCTAACTTCAACTGCCTAAGTTAGGTGATTGGTCGGATTGACCGTTCAGCTTTGCAGGGGCCAAATGGCACCGACAAAGTAAAGG
>APFE031110916.1:0-12404 GCA_000404065.3 Pinus taeda
AGGTTCTCTCTACCTTGCCTGCGTGTAAGCACTCCAAATACACTATACCTGCGTACTTGTACGCTCTGTAAGCTAAAGGTTGGGTGCGTACCCCTGTAAAGGTCAAAGGGCGCGAGTTTCATCTTTAAAAAGTTACTTGTGGTCACTCCTAGAGCCTTCTAGAAGAGTTTTTGACGTGTATTGAGCGCCTCCAGATGGTTCATGCATCCCTATGATAGAGGAGCTTATCCCATCAAGAGAGGAGCTACCCCATCCAAAAGAGGGAGTATCCCATTGATGTTGGAACTGAATAACCTCCTCTAGAACTATAAATACAGGCCTTGGGCCAGAGGAGGGGAGGTTGAAAGCTGAACATTCCAAAGGGTAGATGCTGCTGGAATTAGGACTTCCATTGTAAGCTTGTGAGGAGAGATTACCATCCTTTCTTGTTTCAATTGGAAGTGGGTGAGCTTTTCAAAGTAGAGGAAAACTCTTGCTGGACCCTGGGAGGAACTTGCACAACACCAAGGCTCAGGTTGTAATGGTTTCTTTTTTGTTTCCTTAATACAAATAAGTCCATTCTTCTCAATGATTTGTTGTTAATGAATTGTTTCATATACTCCTTGGTCTATAAGTTGAATATGCTTTGTTTTATGGAATATTCAGGTGTTATGTAATCGTTTGATTGTTAGTGTATGCAGGTTTCAAAGTGAAGGAGGAGCTCATCCGGATCAGTGAGGCTGGACTGCTACAACGAGCGTTGGACTTGAGGTAGGATCGAAAAACACTTGGTTTCTCATAGAATAATGTATGTTTAGAGAAGGATTGCTCTTAATTTGTTTGTCACTAGAGAGTCTTAGACTCCTAGGGAGGTTAGTTTTGTCTGCAAAAATAACTCTTTCCGCATGACAGTAGAGTGTGTAGTTTTAGAAATCTCGATGAGGCTAGGTTACTCGGGAAGCTAACTAAGTGTGATATAAGTTAAACAAATGTAAACATTGACAAAACTTTACTATGATCACACACGAACACTTACTGATACAACATAGACCATCTAGAATATATAAAACATACTTTGCTTGATGCAACATCCTTCATGACAAGAGTGCGTGAAGTGAGTGTGAAACATGTCTATGTAATGAGAACAACCCATATGCACATGATTTCCCCTTGAAGCATAAAAAAATTCTCTTTGCATGAAAAACAACAATCCTGATGCCCAAAAATGACACATACTGCATAAATATGAGAACATGAACAAATCTTAAGATCAAGGAGGGGGCATGAGATCGTCAACTTACCAATAAGTGACCAAGGAATGATCAATCATAGGATCCAAGATAGGGTGGTTATAGCTGCTACAACATAAACCCAATTCAACCTAGTAAACATAGTAAATATAGGTAAACCTATCTTATATTATGACAACACTTATTATTTGTGAAATTGTGATGTCATAATTGTTCATCATAATGTGACATTATTTTCTTTTTATGTTTTTTTTTGGAATGTTGTTTGTCGTTTGTCACATTTCAATTTTGTCAAGTGGTTATGTAGTTTGGCTATTGCCACATTATGACATTGTTTATTTTTTGTCACATTGTGATGTCATTTATTGCTCATCAAATTACAACATTGTTTCCTTTTCATTACACTGCGACGTTGTTTAGTTTGTCACATTATGACATTGTTTGATGTCCAACACATGGTGACATTGTTTTGTGTTCATTAGATTATAATGTGGTTTCTTCTTTGTGACATTGGGAACACTATTAAAGTTAATGCCCATAGTCACTAAGTTTCACCATGGCACCCATGTTGACTATGGTTGACCATGTTAGCCATAAGAAACCATAGTCAACCATATGATATGTGTTAATGTATAGATTGGTGTATATTTAATATGTATTTTGAATGTGTCAATGTGTAAATTTATGTATTATTAAGGTCATGTCAATGTGTTAATGAGTATATTAATCTACAGGGAAATGTGTATATTATTGTAGTATTGATATCCATGATATTTATTTTTCCACATTTTAAGATCTTGTTTTGTATGCATGGTTATGCATCTAATCGTTTCCTTTTTCTCTTGATATAGATTTTAAATTTTTTCTTTTATTATATTTTTCTATTTCATGACCTTTGATGATCTATATTTACATAAATATTAAAGGAATTTTGTTTGATAAATTGTGATGTTGATATTTATTTGTGTTATTTCAATTTGAAATTTTGATGGTCAATGTGTTAGACTATCTGTAATCCTAAATTACTTTGATGAGATCATCCCTAAGAATATCAAAAGATTCAGTAAAAAAATCAACTTCCCACCCATCAAGACTCGAGATTTTGTCCCACTAGAAGTTGTGGAAGACCTTTTGCAGCTCCTCCATAAATACTAGCTCCATGAGGGAGTTGTCAACAACTTAATCAGTGAACATTGGAAAATGACTAGCCAAATAAATCACTTAAGCTAAAGCGATGTCCTATGGTGCTTTGAAAAGGGAGATGAAATAAATTATATCCTATATGGCTAAAGTTTCAAATTTGGTTACTTGGAAACTGTTTAGGTCATCAAGAGCCCAAATGGCATTCGTAGCTAGTCTCCCATTTGAAAATTATTGAAAAAAATTCTAGGTTTTGTCCCATATTTAACCAAATCATCTTTCTTTGTAACCTCCAAGTATCCTCCTACTCATTCAAGATTATATTTCTAGAAGCTCCAAGCTAAATTATTCTTTTCTTGGATTCATCAAATGAATAACACCCCCCTTGTGTATCTTCTAACTACTCTAGCTCTTGCTCCACCCTTTTCAAGACCTCGTCATCTGTTTTATTTTTCTCTTTTGCCCATTCAATGGTGACTCATTTAATTCTTCTAAGGTTGTCCACAAATTGATACAGGACCATCAAATTATCAAGATTCATATAGGAATAGGTCATCAACATTTCCTAAAAAGAATCCTTGTATTGACAAGGCCCATAGATATTCACCAACTTTATCTCCATTCCCAAACCTGACATAAAGACATCAGAACCCAAGACCCCTTCAACAACCCACAAAGTTAACATTGTAATATGTTTGATTAATAACCGGTGCTAAACCACTTGAATGAACCCTTACATCCATCACTACAAAACACCAACCTACAACCAGAGATTCCAAAATATTTGTAGTTGCATCTCCAAGCCCAAGGGTTCCTTGAAAAAATATGACATCAAGAGTTTTAGAAAGAAAAATATGTTTGAGAGCTACTATTTTTCATGAGCTAGTTAAATATTGACATAGTGGAATAAAGAAACATCATAGGGAGTCAAGAACAGGGGCTTCCACTGCTATAAGTGCTCCAACTATAGAGACTCATAGAGATTATAGGGTCGTTTAGTTTCAGTGACTCATAACACACTACATGTCCTTCTTGCATAAGAACTCCACCAAGTCCTCTCTTGCAAACATCTTTACATATTACATACTCCTTGTTTGGATCTGCAATCTTTAGTAATGGTGCTTGTGTCAAAAACTGCTTGGGCTACTCAAAACTAGTTGCACATTATTCTGTCCTTTCAAACTTATTACCTTTCCTCTGCAATGATGTGATAAGATATGTAATACGTGAGAATTTCATGATGAATCTCCTGTAGTAACTTGCCAATCCCATGAATGATCTCACCTCATCAACATTCTTAGGAACTTCCCACTCCATGATGGCCCTTATATTTTCAGGATCTACTACTATGCCTTCTTTGGAAACAACATGCCCGAAGTGTAGTGTTGTTTTAGTCAATCCTAATTAACCAAAACTGCAACCATTTAATTGTCAACCCAGGGCAGGTCTGTTATTTCAATGGAGTTTTCACTATCTGTGCCAATACACTACAACCAATAGTGAAAATATTAAACGGTAAAGAATTTCGTTGAATCAACTACAGAAAATAGCATTCATGCAGAAATTAAAACACTCTACAGAAATGTAATCACACTTCACAATTACGAGAGTAAAGGCGTGCCACACACTGTATTGGAACTATGGCAGGTGGTCAACTACCATACTGCTAACCAAATCTGTGTAACAACATAACATAAATCTGGAACTGAAGCAGATATATTCCAAAAATTATATAGTGACAACAAAAACCATACAAATAATAAAGGAAAGGAACAATAATATACAAGTACTCTACCACTCTAGTCCCTGCTAAAGAGGAGAGGCCTTCCTCCATAGCAGGGGCATGGGAATGAACATGAAATTAGTTAATAATTCAACTTGGAAACAACACCAGCATAACCACAGTGTCTTTGATATTCAAAATAATTAAAAATTACAGGATCAAAATAACAGTACTCTCTATGCCATCCCCCGTGCCTGAGGGATTAAGTTTTTCTTATAAAAATTAAATACCCAAAAATCAGGAACAGATTAGTCATGAGAATCTCATGATTCTCAACCTGATCATAAAATAGAAATTGTTATAACTAGTTTCTAAATGCGAATTCTATTTAAATACATTGGTTAAAATCATAACCGCTTGGATTTGCCACTTTCTAAATAGACGATTCATAACTTCCAATAGTTGGTTGTGTGGAATAGTACCCACGACTTTTAAAACTATGGTGTAACAACACCCTGGAGTAAATTAATGGTTTGGGATGTAACATCAACACTCGATAATAGCAATCTCATCATGGCACCTAGGGTGTAATAGTAATGTGGTGTAACAACAATGTATGTAATAGCACCGTGGTGTAACGACAAGATCTATAACAACAATCTGTTTCATCCTTATCTTAGACCAATTGGCACAATTGTTCATTCCATAACCTCGTTCTTTTGGTAAACACCTAAAAGAGAGGAAAGGATCCAAAATACTTCTCCAATGCTCACCCCAGTTAGCCATAAAAACGAATATTGGATCATTATATCTAAAAAAGATGGAAAAATAACATCATGGAAAAATATGTTGTTCATAATAAGGAAAAAGGTTGTTAATAGGTAAAGTTTTGTTGGTCTGGAGGGAAAGGGGTAAAAAGTGGTGAAATAAAGTATAGGAAATAGGTATGGAAACTACACCCAACGTCTCCCCCCAACAGAAGCAATTGCATGTCCTCATGTAAAACCTTAGTTTATCATATTATACCTCTGATGTGATTCCATAAAATTATAAGAACCAGCAGTGTCTTCGTTAGCACACCTCTATCCCTAAGTATCCATCAGTTGTCATGGCCATGAGTCTTATTCATAGTCACACAAGTGGTAATGCAACTGGTACTCCTCCAACAGTAACCAAATCAAAGGATATCTGAACCTAAGCCCAATCTAGAAGCCTCCCACTGTTTGTACCACCCAGGCATATTTTGGTACTCGTGTAACAACAACCAAAAAATTCTAGAAACCAAAAGGATCCCCTTATTCTAATCTAGCACTACAAGCTTCAGTGTGCTTAAGTCACCCTGTTAGTGCTCGAATCTTCATTTGTGCATAAAGATTAAGGAAAAACCCCACAACCCTCTTTCTGTAAGTGGCTAGCTATTCCCTAATTTGCGGGGTACTCAAGAATAAATTGAATTCACATCTCAATTCAACAAGCATTCTCAGTTCTTTGCTAACACACAATGTTGCTCTTTCCACAATAGTTTTAGCTCACTTCATGGCCAAATGCCATTCGGTTTGATTGCTCATAAAAGAAATGAAGGCTTGCAACTGAAAGTGTGCCATATAAGAGAAAACAGTTGCCACCATCTTTGTACTGACATACTCACACATCATATTATGTAAAAATAGCTCACAAAGCAAGCTTTGTTCATCAAAGTCACAAGCACGAAAAACTTCAAGAAAAGTGTGGGTAGAAGAACCTAGACATGGTTTATTTTCAAAAACTGCCTTTAATTAAAACAAATAATATTGTTCCCATAGGAACACTAGATATGACGGGGAAGGCATCATGTAGCCTAATAGGTTTAAGGAAATCTCTCGAAGCTTCTTCTTATCATTTGTTAGGTCCAAAACATGTTGTTGTAATAGTTGCAGTTTTTCCTCTTTCTTCTTCATAGCTTCGTTATTCCTCTGCTCTTCCCATTCTCTCACCCATTCTTCATTTAACCACTTCTTCTAGAGTGAATCCATCATTTTCTGATGTGTATTGAGTGAGATCGTTCCCTCTTGAAGAGAGAGTGCTTGATGTTTTGATTTTTGTAATTCTGGTATCAACAAAATTCTTTCCGAACAACAACTTCATTAGGACCTGAAGTTCTCTCACATGCACTAACAATTGAAGGTGTAAGAGTCTCCCGAGGGTGAAACTACTGCATTTTCGCTATTGGTTCTTGTGTAACAGCAATGTCATTGATGGGTTATAGTGTAATAACTTATTTTTCTCCTTGGTTAGCTTCCAGTTCCATTGTTAGCTCTTGTGTAACAATAGTGTCATCCATAGGTTCTTGTTTATCATTTTCCCCTTGGTTAGCTTATGCCTCCACTGCTAGTTCTTGTGTAACACTAGTGTCATCCACAGGTTTGTGTATATTATCTTCTTCTTTTTCCCCTTGGTCAGCTTCTGCTTCTACTGTCGGTTCTTGTGTAACATTAGTGTCATCCAAGGGTTCTTTTGTATCAGCTTCCAAGTTAATTTCTATTGGATGCTCTGTTTCAGCTACTGGTTCTTATGTATCAGAAACATCTTCAGTGGGTTCTTGTGTGTCAATTTCCCATGACTTAGTTGGTGTTTCCCTTGAAAAGGTGTCCACTGCACAGACTCTATACACTGCTACCACTAGTTCTTTAGCACAGGTCGTGCACACAGAACCCAAAACATTTTTCTCCTTGGACCTATCTACATCCTTAGCCAAGGTATCTAACCCTGAGGCCCTTGCTTCTACCTTGTCTTTTGCTAAATGTTGTCTTAAATTTTTATTTTTTCTTTCTAAACTTTCAATTTTAACCAACAAAGATTAGGTCTTGTTCTTACCTGGTGAGGGATGTTCCTCCGGCCGAGCCTACTCTTCATCTTCCTGCATTGTCACCTCCTTATTCTTCTCAGAGTGGATGGGGACTGAAGGTGCCTAATAACCGTCACTCTCTTCTTCGGCCTCTTATCACCTATTGGCTTGTCAACTGGTCTCTTTCCAACCCTTAATTTCGAGGGCTGAGCTGCTCCTTGGTTTCCATCAAAGCTTCCTCAGAAGTTCTAGATCACTTCCTTCAGGTAGTCCTAGCCTTCTTCCTCGTGAATTCATCCCAAATCTTGCCCTTGTGACCTAGGGTGTCTAACATAATTAACTTGATGAGGTTGTTGTTTGTGATGCAGTTCTCTAGGTTTGCAGTTGTCATTACGGTAACAACGATATGCCTGGTATTCTCCAGTAGAAAATACTAGAGGTTTATCATATGTTGATGTCGGAGGTGATTTAGAAATGGGAAGTGATAATTAAATACAATTGTTTCCCTTCCCTCGTAGGTGATATACTTAATGAGGTAAAGGGCAACATATTCCCATGGATGGGGAAGCGACAACCTGTCAATTCGTTTTCCTCTCCTTACCAGTCATTCTTCTCCTTAGAGAAAATCCTCCTTCAAAGAGGGGTTATTTATTTTTCTATTGAATGACCTCTTGCCCTCTATTGGAAATTCCTTCACGTCAGCGGTTACCTCCTCTGTTTGATTCCTCTTCAAATTGTTAGCAAATTCCATAATAATTTTTCCATCTGATCCCTTCAGCCTTTGGAAAAGCTCAAACCAACTCGCATCCTTGAAAATTTGGCATGCTTTGGGATAGTTTTCCAATGCCTTGGTTGATCCTGGTTCATGTCACATTACTGCCTTAGCCATTGCTACATAGTTGCAATGTTGTTCTCCTCTCTTCTTCTCTTTGAGAAATTGTTAAGTAATCGGCACAATGCTCAGTTGTTATGGCTCTGCAAACTATACTCCTCCACTTTTGTTTGAGAGTTATGAATGAGGGATGCAACAATTTAGTAGTGGGTAATCGTACGGTGATGGAGTGAGGTTAAAGGCAGGGATTTCAAATTAAGTTTCGTACTGCACAATATCATTTCCTCATTAATGCTAAGTTATGGAAGGTTTGGTATGAGGTACAATTCCCTTTTTTGGCATGATCGATCATTAAATGATAATGATTATGAGATCATTATACTTTAGTTTCGGTTTATATGCTCATAGGTCATGCATAGGTCATGTTATGATGTATTTCTTCCTCCCCTCGACTTAAATGTGATGGCCATCATCAACCGTCAAAAGGATATCACATTAAATTTACATAATTACTAAATAAAAGAGGATAGTGATATTACTGTTTCATGACTTACCTGGTCTGAAGTGGATAGAAGACATTGGTGATGAGGTGCATGAAATTAATTCTGACAGTCATGGAAATTGCTCTTGAGTCTTGGTGATTCATGTTGTATATTGTGGTAGATAATTTATTTGGATCTTTTTAGAAGTCCTCGGTTGTTATAGGTGTAATAGTGAAGATGACTAGCATGTGTTATTAGGTTCCACAAAAGATAAAAATAGAGAGCTAAAAATAGATGTGTAACAACATTGTTGTAAGATATGCCTGAAATAGCAAATGTTGTTTCAATAAAAGTATGTAACAGCCACCACAAAGTGGTTTTCAATTGTTACAAAAATTGTCTGCCTATGGCCTGAAAAGAGGTTTCCATGACCATATTATTTTCATTATTTATTTACTTTTTTTCTTTTTTTTAGAAGTTGTAATAGCCACCAACAGAGGTTGGTTTTCAGCTATTACACTTATTGAAAAGTTGGAATTTTGGCAGTACAGGGGGTTTCCCCCTACTCCTATAATCTGAAGGTTCGAACGTGTGACAATGTTAAGAAATGAATACCTTGAAGTAGGCTTATGATATAAACAAAGACGGTGCCCATTAGTAAGCAATGGTGTTGTCATAATTTCAATGGTAGCCAAATTCATAGTCCCATTGTCAAATATTGCATCTACCTTATAGGGACCTAGCCATCTGGTGCAGAGCTTACCCTAGAAGTCCTTGAATCTCTAATCGTATAAGAGATCCCAATCTCCCTTCTAAAATTTATTATTTTTGATAAAACTTTCATGCCACTTAGCTCTCTACTACTGGAAAATCTTTGTTTGCTAGATAGTAGCCAGTCATTTCTCCAATTCATTGAGCTAGTTCAACCTTTGATTTTGTGTTGTAGCTAGATCCAGATTCACCTACAATGTTGTTCTCAATGTATTGTTTTCGAAATCAATAGGGAATAATGGATTTTTACCATACACCATTTCGTATGGTGAGAATCACGTAGTATTCCTCCATGTGTTCTCTATGCCCACAACACTTCTGGAAGTTTATCAGCCCAATTCCTTTGGTGACTAACCATAATCTTAGTAAGAATCCACTCAATGACTTTGTTGGTGTTTTCCACTTGGCCATTTGCTTGTGGGTGATGATGTGACGTGATTCAATGATGGATTTTATATATTTTCAACCAAATTTTGGATCAAGTGAGATGTAAATTAGTGCCCTTCATATATCATACCTCCCTAGGTATCCCAAAATAGACAAATATGTCTTCAAACATGATGTCTGAAATAACCTGCTCCATGGCTCTCGTTAGTGCTTCTTCCTCAACCCATTTTGTGACATAGTCAGTGTAGACCAAGATGTAGGACTTCTATCTAGATGAAGGATTAAGGACTTCTAAGACTATTTGAGGTTGTAACGACATCTCATTTGATTGCAGCAGTTGGCCCATCCTCTGGAAGTTATTGCACCCTTTCATGAACTTCTTAGCACCTTGAAATGTTGTTGGCCTATAATATCCTATTGAGAGGACTTTCTATCCTATCGGCTTGCCTTTGAAGTACCCTCCACAAGGTTTCTTATGACAAGCCTTAAGGATGTCAAAGATCTCATCTTCCCTAACACAACATCTGATCTAAAAATTTGGTCTAGTGTGATAGAGATTGCCCTCTATCGAAGAATAAGTAGCACTCTGCTATATGATTTTTCTCTTTACATTGGAGGATAAGTATTGTTGAAACTTTCCTGCAACAAGATAATTGGCTATATCTACATACCATGGTGAGTGAGTAGAAATAGCAAAGAGATACTCATCAAGAAAAGAATCCTCAATAGGAATGCAATTGTCATTAATAGTTAACCTAGAAATAAAGTCAGCTACTACATTATCTTTTCCAGGTTTATCTACAATTGTGATATCAAATTCATATAACAACAATAACCAGCATGTAATTCTACCATTGGTAATTGGCTTATTCATTAAAAGGTGAATGACAGAGTGGTAAATTTGTACAAATACTTGATACCCAGTAATATAGTGTCAAAACTTGTTGATGGCATGCACTACTGCTAGGAATTCTTTCTTTTCCACCGTGTAGTTGAGCTCAGCCGGAGTCAAATTCTTTCTTATGTAATAAATAACATAAGGTTTTTGTTGTAGAAGATGCAAGAACCTCCAAAATTTTGACTTGCATCCAATTTCAGAGCCTCCTTTGAGAGTATTACTTGATGACTGCACACGCTTAGATTCACTCCATGAGCTCGTTTGAGTCTTTGCACCCACCTTTCTTGATCGTTCCATCGACAACTTTGCTTGTTGACGTCAATGTCATGCTTGCGGCCATGTTCTGGTCATACACAAGGTCTTCACTTCATGTGTAGTTGTTGTGTTCACTATGTAAACACCTGTCCTGCTAACACAAGGAGTCACATACATTGTCGCGTAAACATCGTTGTGGTCATCCAATGATCAATCACAAGCATTACGCTTTTTTCTCACACCGTTATTCAGACATTTTGAGCATGTGTGTCTAGATTTTTTGAGTCATCTTGTCGTCAAGTCATGTAAGTGTGTGTTTGCAAGATCAAGTATGCACCTTTTCACTCATTCACACACTTAACCATTTTGTTGAAGTTTTGATGACCGGACTCCCCTATAAGAGTCGGACCTTCACCCCTCCATTGACTCGATCTATTGTCACCCAAAACAATGTCGAAACACCAAGCAAGCCATTTCAAGTTGCGTTACCCGCAAGTAGATCAATCAACCTCCTTGTTGGCCAATCAGAGAATTTCACCTCGCAGTCACCCTCGGACTGATTCCCTTAAAAAGTTGCACAAATGCCATAGACTTTTGTCGCTCCGCTAACTGAGAAAACTGCATAGACGAGATGAAAAAACACCTAGTGCCCATCCTTGTCTCCCTTAGAAAATTTCGCAATTTTTCCATCCAGTAAGCCCTCTAGTGAGTCAATCGGCTACTCACCTAGAAAACTACGAAGTTTTCACAAACAATCCCTTTGCTTCCAAATAGAATGCTAAGCTTAGAAGTTGTACAGAGGTGATGAGCAGGCTAGCCTCCTAGCATCAATGTATTTTTCCTTGCCAATAGCTCCCAGCAGCTGAATATGAGTTCCCTCTAGGAATTGCACAGTTTTTGCAACCAAGCTCTAGTAGCTAATTGTCGGTTCACTCCAGGAATTGCATATTTTTTGTTGCCAATGTACCAATAGCTGACTGTCACTTCCCTCTAGGAATTTCACATTTTTTTTTGCCAAGGTCCCAGTAGCCAGCTGCTAATTCCCTCTAGAAATTGCGCAGTTTTGGCTACCATGCTTCCGTTGCCCACTCCTTCCAAAAAGTGCGCAGATTTTGTCTACCCAACCTTCTTGTAGCTTGGACTGCTCCTCTCACAAAATGCGCAATTTTTCCCTCCAGCTGAGCTAGACCCCTCGAACAGTCACTCTCGATCCGAATTTTCCATCTCCATCACCTAGTGACTTCTACGCAGTTTTCGCCAATAGTGCTTAGAGCGTCCATCCCACCTCACAACTCACAACCTTGTCCCCTCTCCCAGTCACTTGCATCCAAAAAAATCATGCATCATGGTAGACTAGAAGGTTTATGGATTTGATGTCATCTCATCATGAGTGGCTATAGATATAGGTAGACAAACAAACATGGCGCGATGATGGATGGGATGAACAAAGGGAGTACATGTAGAAGGACATGTTCATGAACAGACTAACAAATGACACATGCAAAGAGATGTGATCACGAACGGATGATCATGCAAAGATATGTTCGCAGATGGGAGGATGCAAGGATGTGTTCATGGATAGAAAAGCATGCACCTTTTGTGAACGGGTAAACCTGTCAAACATGACAACATGCAAGCAAGGAGCAACATGCAAATGCAACATCAAGTGAACCCAATGACCATGGAAGACTCTGCACACTTTTCCATGTGGAGGTGAAGTTGTGACACACCATTAGGAGATCCATCACCTAGCAACATTACATCTCGACGTGCACACCAACAACGACACGAATGTACCATCACTATCATTTTGAGTCTTGTCATCAGTCATGTTGTCCACATCTCTACTATGGGCCATAATGT